>CANXYI012307718.1:0-11753 GCA_948208565.1 Hura crepitans | reverse complement strand
ATTGGCCAGATTGCAGAATTAATAAAAACAACAATATAAGAATAGATAGCAGAAAATCCACAAAAACTGAAATAATAAAGAGAAAGGAAGAAATTGATTAGATCTCACAATCCTTGTTCAACATAAACTTTATTAACCCTTAGCTAGAATGAAGAAATCAGCCACACATGTCTTTAGCAAATACAGCAGAATAATATTAAGAAAATCTCTGTTCTCGACACTGTTCACGTTCTTCTTTTTACAGAGAATAAATAAGAGTAGAGAATCCCTAAAAAGGAGAGTTTAATTCCTAAAATCTCTCTAAAAGATAAGGAAAGATGCAAAATAAGAATTCTAATACTATCCTAATTAGTAAGGGATTATTTTCCACAAAATTCTGCCTAAAAAGTGCAAATAAATATGCCAGTTGTTTAATAAAATCAGGTTGCATCTGATAAAAAGCGGGCTGTATCTGACAGTTCATTGTGACCCTTAGCCTTGACCCACGGCTAACACTCACAGCTAGGCAGATTCTCCAAAAAGCCTTCAAAAAATCTAGAATTGACTTGAAATTAATAAAACCTGCCTAAAATAACCAAAATACCCAAACTAAGTCAATTCTTATCATTTTAGCACAATTAATCATGTAAAAGTATGGGAAATTATAGGGAAAATGATGCATAAATACACCCTATCATATCCTTATTAGTGCATGCACCATGTATAATGGGTTACACTTATTGAAGTTGATCTAGAGATTTAGTGCATTTTTTTAAGAAGAAAAAGAAGAAGAGCTCGAAGGAATCGAGCAGCAGAACAAAATTAAAGAAATTTCATTAAAGGAGATGAGGATCCACCTATTAATCTTAAAGCTCAACAAAAACCAATTACTTTAAGAATTCTTTTAAGGGAATAAATGATGAAGATTTGGAAGGGACTACTCCAAGTCTTATGACGCTGGCGATTCAAGCCAACAATTTTGAGATCAAGTCCTCTTTTATACAAATGCTACAAAATACCATGCAATTTAGAGGCTTAGGACATGAAGTCCCCAACAAGCATATTTTTAACTTCTTGGAAATATAAGATACTTTTAAAAGTAATAGAGTCTCTAATGATGCAATTTAATTAAGGCTTTTCCAATTCTCACTAAGGGATAAAGCAAAGGATTGACTCTCTTTACTGTTGACAAGTTCTATTACTACTTAGGATGATATGTCTAAGAAATTTTTAAGCAAGTATTTTCCTCTAGCAAAGTCCTTAAAGCCAAGAGGTCAAATTGCTTCTTTTATGTAAAATGAAATAGAGACTTCATATGAAGCATGGGAGAGGTTTAAGGACATGCTAAGGAAGTGTGCCCAACATGGATTTCCTTTGTTTGTACAAGTTCAAACTTTCTACAATGGGGTCACTACTTCAACTAAGGGAACTATTGATACTGCCATAGGAGGAAGTATCTTTGTGGAGAACCATAAAAGAGACTTATAAACTATTTAAAGAAATGTCTTCAAACTCTTCTTAATAGGTGTATGATAGAAGGAGACAATCAAGTGTACACAATGTGGATCATGTGACTACTATCATGGCTCAATTAGAGAATTTAAAAAAGAGGATAGACAATGTGCAAATGCATAAAGTATCTCCAATTACTATGATATGTGACTTTTATGAAAGAAGACACCCCAATTATGAATGCCAAAGTTCTACATATGATTAGGTCAACTTTGTTGGAAATCATAAAAGATAAGGGAATTTAGGCAACATGAATAGCCCATACAGTGAAACTTATAACTCAAGTTAGAGGAATCACCTGAATTTATCTTTGCCTCCTATATAACCTCTCGATTTTCAACGTCCACCACAAGAAAAAAAGAAAGGCTTAAAGGCCTTGATAGCTTTACAATTAATCATAAGCATGGAAGCAATAACAAGAAGCCCTTATTTAGAATCAAGAAGCTCTCATGAAACATTAAAAGGCTTCAATCAGAAACTTAGAGGCACAAATTAGGCAATTAGCTAATATGATGAATCGAAGGCAATAAGACCAACTCCCAAGTAACACCGAGAAACATCTAAGGGAGCACATCAATGCAATCACTTTGAAAAGAGGAAAGCAAGTTATGTACTTAAAACCAAATGCAAGCCAAAAGATGAATAAAGATACACCTTTATTTAATAAAGAAAAACGACCTGTAGACATCAACATCTAAGAAGAGGAAGCCCAACCATCTATATCTCCACCCCTATCTAAGTCAAGTGAGATATCAATTGGTAAGGGTAAAGATAAAAAAGTATCTAACTCTAATCATATTTTACATGACATTTCTAAGTTTCCATACCCTAAAAAAAGCTAGAAAGGATAAATTAAATGATCAATTTTCTAAGCTTTTAGATGTGTTTAAACAATTACATATCAATATTACATTTCTTAAAGCTATTTCTCAAATGCCTTTATATGCAAAATTCTTAAAGGATATCTTGTCTTGAAAAGGAAGATTGAAGAGCATGAAACTATGATGCTTACAATAGAGTGTAGTGTGGTTATTCAAAGCAAATTGCCTACCAAGTTGAAGGATCTAAGGAGTTTACTATCACATATGATTTAAGAAATGCTAAGTTTAAAAAAGTTTAATGTGATCTTAATGCAAATATCAATCTCATGCCATTTTTTATTTTTAGGAAATTAGGCATTGGAGATAAAAGATACATCAATGACTCTTCAATTTGTAGATCGATCTATCAAAAGGCCTAAAGGAATTATGGAAGATGTGCATGTAAAGGTGGAGAAATTTATCTTCCTAATAGATAGACCATTTCTGGCAATTGTTAAAGCAAAAATAAATGTAGGCAAGGGAAGCTTATCTTAAGAATAGATAAGGAAAAGATCTCATTTGATGCTTATCAAACTATGAAAACCCCATCTTTAACTAACATGGAACCTTATTTTAATGTGGAATGCTTAAAGGAGAATATCATCAAACATCAAGGCAGCATTACCAAGAAAGACCTTTTAAAGAAGGAGAATGACAAGCACATTAATAAGAAAAAATTAGAGTTGGATAACTGTGAAGAAATAGGATAATATGTAGAAATAGTATTTAAGTTAGTAGAAATATGTGATTTTTGTATTGCAATAACAAGTGGGAAAATCATGAATTAAAGGGAAAGGTTTAGCTTGATTGAGCTTGACCAAAGTCTACCTAGAGACTTAAAACCTAGAACTAATTCTCATAAATTTTTCTTTTTACTTTACTTTTAGTTTTTCTATTAAAATTATGTTTATATTAAAATTATGTTTAGCTATGATATGTTATTTTTTCTAATTTTGTGTTAAGTAATCAAGAGATTAATTGGTTTAAGAGGTGTAATTGTTGGGTAAAAAATGAACACTAAAAGCTTAAAGTTAAAGAAGATGTTTGGAATTTATCATGTCATGGAAAGTAGAAGTTTGGTAAGGGAGAGTAAAAAAAATGCCAACATGGCAATGTTATAATGAGGCATGCCCATGTTAAACTTTTAAAAAAGAAACAGAAGCAAAAGTGGTTATGTTAAAATGAGGCATGCTTATATTGTTTGATAAAAAAAAACTCAAGTAGTAAAACATGGCCATTCCCTTGTTCAAAAAAAATCAAAACTAAAAAAAATAAACATAAAAAAGTTATTTATTTTACTTTTTTATCTTTTCTCTCTACATATATATAAATATATTTTTCTCTTCTTCTTTTTCTTCTTCTTCTTTTCTCCAACACCGCTAACTTCTACTAATCTCCATTACTAACACCACCTTCTATAATATCCAATCACTTAAAAAAAATTTCAACCATTTCCTTCTCGCCAAGAGAATTTGAAAAAAAAAAGCGAATAAAAAAGAAGACAAAGTGTCTACATCCTTTAACCTTTTTTGTGATTTTGGGAGACTCCAATGTCAATTGAAAAAATCAAAACTAGCTCTAAACTTTTGATGACAAGACACTTTAGATCCATCTATCACCTAACTTTTACATGCAATGGATGAGCATATCAAAAAATTTGCAAATATTAGTATTCAACACTAATTGCAGCTTCAACGAACATAGAATTTGCATATGGTTTATTCTATTGGACTTCTAGCAGTGTTGGCTTTAATATAGTCACTTTATTATTCTTCGATGAAAACTTCAGCAACTCTTCGATGAAGTTTTTGGCAATCCATTTTTTGATATAGAATTTCAAATTCTTTACAACTTAAAAAAGATAGAGCATTCTTCTCAAAAATGCAAAAGAATGGAAATTCCAAAGTAATACAGCCATCACAAGCAACCATCTACAAGGAAAGACTCTGATGACCACTTTGATAAAGATTCAACAATGAAGATTTCATCAACACATACAACTACAATATTGTCCTCTATTTTTAAGGAAGTAAATTTCTTTTGATTCACCTTTTATTTTATTCTTCCTTATGCTATTTGAAAGCCATGTAGATAATGCTTTAAATGTGTTTGGGGTAGTTGTTGATTATTATTGATGCCTTGAATTATTGAACAATTGACCTTTTTAGTGTTAGTAATTTATTTTATTTTAATTAATAAATTTTGTTTGTTTTTACTATTGTTTTAGTTGAGAATTATATGAATTTCTTAAAAGTTATATTTTTATTAGTCCTTTCTAGAGTAATAATATCCTTGAATTGAATTATTTTTGTTGAAGAACATAGATAATTCTTAAATTACGCTAAGAAATGTATAGTCAAGTTTCTAGCTTAGTCCATAGATTGGACCAATTTTAGCTTTAAAATGCCTGTAATTTTAAGAGTTAATTGTGCATATTAAAGCTTATTTCAATTTTTATTTAAAAATTGTTGTAATTGTGTAGAGCATATGAAATACACATATCAAGGCTAGAACTCAACCTAATACTCTTTAAGGCAAAAAGTTTTTAGGGATGAGAAGTTGTTTAATATAATTTAGGCCTTCTTTGGACTAATTCATAATTGCTTGACCTCTCATTTTACCTACCTTTTTTATTATTATTAAAATTTCTTTTTTTTTGTTAGCCTTTTTGAATCATTTTTAGTATGTTTAATGTGTACTTTAAAATTTCTCTTTGATACCCATATTAGCCTAACCATATAACCAAAATTTATATTGCTTCCCCTTAGAAAAGGTTTAAGCTTGTATTGGTGTAATGAAAATCATTTTAGGGGTTTGATTCATTTCATTTTGATTTTGCACTCTTAATCTTTCCTTTGTCACTACCAAATTTCTTTTCCATGCTCTATCTCTAAGTTTGAGGTGATTGTGCTAATTATCATTCATTCATTTGGGAAATTTTAATATTCATTACTTTTAAAGAGAGAAAAATATGCAAAAAGAAAAAAAACATATAATTCTCCATTTTTTCTCTCTAATTCTCAAAGCAAATTAAAAAAAAAAAAGCAAAGCTTGAATTTCTAAAAGAAATAAAAAAAAAGAGAGGGAAATCAATTGGCATTACAAAAAAAATGTTTAAATCTCTCTCTACTACTCAACTTTTAAATTAGTGCCTCTCAAATTCATAAAAATGAGATTATTTAGTTTTTGTTGCATTGACATGTGTCTAGTCCATTTATTTTGTTTAAGTACTTTTTCTTTACCTTGTCAACCTATCACCTTATCCCCATTACAACTCTTGTAAAGTCCTTTTGATCTTTCATCTTGTCTCGTTTAGGTTAACTAGAGATTGTGTAAAAAAGTTAAGCCTATAGTCCTCTTGCTAATCAAAGCAAACTCTAGTGTTTTGTTTATCTCTTCATTATTACAACATGTGTTTTGCTTTTCATGAAATATCTAAAAATGTTTTGGCCTTTCACACACTCACTCTCTTAGAATTTTGAGTATGATGAAACTTTCTTTGGTTTGTCAAGTAAACTTGGTTAGACCCTTGCCTATACTATGTTTAGTCTAGTTAGGTAGAGTGTGAAGTAATCTAATATGTAAGTGGTGCATTTTCAATCTAAGGAGTGGCTATTCTAATGTTTGCATAAGGATGAGCTATTAGTTGTATGTCCTAAAGCACCTGTGTAATAACGATATTTTGTGTACATTAAACATTTGTTTATAAATTACATAGTGCTTATGTTAATTCATTTGTTTGATAAATATCTTAAACTTTATAATAAAGTCCCTGGTATTATTTCATAATGCAAAGGAAATCATGAAGAGTTCATGATATGGGATTCTTATTGCATGAAAATGTGAAATACCAAAATTATCCCTAGTCATAGTATTAATAAGATAGGGCATTGTTAATTCAGATAGACTAGCACATGTTATACTCATTAACTAAGTCAAGCAGTAGTTCTCACAAGTTATAGGGATGATAATGCTTATGGTTAACATGTGGATGCTTGTTTGAGAAATAAGTACATGTGGAGGCCTATTATGAGATTTTCACATGGATATATAATCTACATTAGTGAAAGCATCTCATCATATCAGTGGTGCAAGTATCTTTGAACTTAAGATCACTAAGGTTATCTTTTAAACTTGAGATAACTAGTAGAAGAAAAGGAATATGCACAAATGGATAATGGTAAATATTTTTATTGCATTTTTTATTGTTTGTTTATCATTTTGAATCATTCAGACACTTATTTTGTGTCTGCTTTTTCAGAAAATTTTAAATTTTCATTGTGCTTGACATGTGAAAAATCAACATTTGTATTAAAGCCAAGTTGATCAAAAGATTCAAAATTGTTAAAAAATATTATTATAGTAGAAAATAGATTAAATATGATTTTATGTATAAATGGGTTTGTGATGGTTCTAAATTTTCATTCAATTGATTAGTTCAAAATTAATATGATTAGTGTTGATTTGACATGATTTAAAAATCAAATTTTTGATCAAATATTAATTGGAATTGGTTTATGCATGAGAAAAGGTCCTCCTATGCGAATAGGAGAGTGTATGTGCAAAAGAGGAGGCTTTGTTCTTGATTTTTGTGCTTTTATGATTTTTTTGCAAATGTTGTGATTTAATCAATTATATGATGAGTTAAAATGTGATTTTAATTCTTGTCATATGATGCATGAAAATTAAATGGAATAAAATTGGTAAATTGATTAAGCAACAATTTGAATTTTTGAGTGGGCAAAAATCAAACTGGGTGCAATTGTTGTACAAATTATTTTATTTATTTTCCAATAATTCTAGAATTATTTTTCATAAATATGAGATATTTATGATGTTAGTTAAAAGTTTTTAAGTAGTAAAAATTGTCAGCAAATGAATTAAATTCATAAAACTTGCTTAAATATCAAAATTGTCATAGTTTTGTATAGCGTAGTGGTCAATTTTGTCAGTTGGATTTGCCATGGTTTTTATAGGTCTAAGAATGTGCAAATATTTTTTGGAATTGATCCAAAATCATTTTGGGTTAGTTCCACAATTCAAGTTGCTATCAGTTTTATAATTCGCTTCAAATTTTATGCATAGTGAACTACCATTTAAAGATTTTTAATTAAAATTTAAATTCAATTTGATTAGATTTTCGCTTTAAATAAATTTATGATAATTTTCATCATAAAATTGATTAAATTAAATTTAAATTTTGAAAATTAAATCAGATATGGATAAGATGACTTTTATAGTGATAAATTCAAATTCTACATGGAATCATTTCTTAGTAAGATTTAAATTCTAATCCACTTTTAATTTGAAATTCTAATTAGATTAGGAGTTTAAATTAAAGATGAGGATTATATTTTATCCTAATCTCAATTGGGCAAGTGTTAAAATGGATAAGGATAATGGAAAACAAAGCCAACTGAATTCTCTTTTTGATGTAGAATGTTGATTCTAAATGATAATATTTGTAATCTTTATTTGTTTAGAATTCTAATTGGATGATGTGATTTTCTAATTTAATATGAATAAATAATTAAATTGCATGTTTAATATTGATTAAAACTCAATGATTACAAATATGCATGACTAATTGATCAAAGTTATGCATCTAACTAGTTTTATAAGGAGATATAATACTAGTAAATACCGTAATCAATTTTTCAAGTTTTAATACATGTGATGTATTAGAAATGTATGTTAAAGGTATATGTTTTGGCTGATGACTAGTTATACACTATGACTAATATGATTGATCACAGTTGCATGAATTATTTCCTTTAGTAAATTGGGCATGTGTGCCCTAGCCTTTTCTCTAATTTTTGTTGCACTTCTCTTTTCATCTAACTCCCTTCACATGTAATGTGAGGTTTTTTATACAATATAATTAAGTAATTAGAATACATAAGATTAGAATAAGAAAAAGAAATACAAAAAGCAAATGGAGAAAAAGATCAATCCAAGGAGGACCAATGAAGAATTAGTTAAAAATGTTTTAATTATTTCTTTATTTGGTTTGTAATTCATGCATACTATCTAGGATTTGGCCCAAATTGATTTCTTTTGGCTCAAGAAATAAACGTAGTAAAAGTAAATAACTAGATCATATGTTTAATGTGATTAACTATATATACATGGTTTAATGAGACTAAATATATATGTGCATGACAAAGCATGCTAACCCTTTTGCATGAGCATACCAAAGTATGCAAGCTATAATGAGGCTTAAAAGGAAAGAAATCCCTTAATAAATATTAAAACTTACAAGGTTTCTATTAATATAGTTTGAAGTAGAGTTCTTAGTATTTGGTTATTAGGCTGACCCAAGCTTATGCTACATCAAATATGTTCCGACTATATTAATGGGTACATCTTAGACAATACATTAGTCTGTTGAGCTTGCTTAAGGTTAATAGTTCTAGAGGTAAGATTGGGGAAATGTGTATATGATAGACATGCATTAAGAGTTAATAACCAGTAGTTACATGCAAATGCAATTGGCATGAGATGCTTATCATTTCAATTACGAGTTGGGCTTGTTAAGCTAATTCAAGGTTCGACCTTAATAAGAGATAGGTACTATCTCACTAGGAAAAAATTGGGTTTTCCCATATCAATGGTGATGGATATTAGTTTATAATAATTAGTGAGAGGAAAATATGTATTTTATTAAAGACCTTATAAAATGCATTCATGTACACAATCATGCACTAACATGTTTTTCAAGTGAGAAAATTAGTTATATGTTAGAAAAGCCTATCCCAACAGTCCCCAGTGACAATGTTAAAGTTGATGAATATTTAGCATATTTAAAGCACGTTAAAAACAATGATCTAGCAATATGTATCATGCTAGCATCAATGCCCCTAGAGCTTCAAAAGCAACATAAGAATATGGATGCTCACACTATTCTATTTCACTTCAAAGAGCTATTTGAATAGCAAAGTAGGATCGAGCAATATGAGATATCTAAGGCTCTGGATCCTTATTAGATATCAAAAGGGACTCAGCCATATAATACAAGTTAAAGATGAATGGGTACATTGAAAGGTTCACTATTTTGGGCTTCATTATAGATCATGAGCTAAGTGTGGACTTATTTTTGCACTTGTTGCCAAATAGTTATGCACGATATGTGCTTAAATATCAAATGAATAAGATCTAGACAATGATCTCTGAGCTGGTGAACATGCTCAGAACTACTAAGGACGCTATCAAAAAGAATTCTAAAGTAGTTATGGTTGTTAACACTACTTCTTTTAAAAGTGAAAAGGGGAAGAAGAATAAGAAAGATACAACCAAGGCCTAAGGTGGGATGAAGAAGGGCAAAGGCAAATAGCTAGCTACTGCTACCAAAGAGACTGGGCCTAAGGTGACTTACTTCCATTTTGGTAAGACTAAACATTAAAAGAGGAATTGCAAGGCCTTTTTAGAGTCTCAAAAGAAGGAAAAGCATATTGATGCATCTACTTTAGGTATTCATGTTATTAAAATAAATACTAGTATTATTGTTGATAATCACACATGGTATTGGATATCGATTGTGGTTCTCATTTGCTTTCTAGTTTGTAGGGACTAAAGAGTAGTAGAAGGGTGAATAAAGGTGATAATGGGATATTATCTTAGTAGACTCCTTTCAAAATACTTGAGTCAAGAATTTTAAAGTTATCTAAGAGATAATGGGATATTATCTTAGTAGACTCCTCTTTTACACTACAACATAATAGTATATCTGAAAGGAGATATCAAACCTTGTTAGACATAGTTTGAACCATGATAAGCTTTAACCTACCCAAGTCAATTTAGGATTATGCATTGGAAACTATTGTTTACATTTTAAATAGAGCTCTATCTAAGTCAAATGATGTTACTCTATATGATATATGGTATAATAAGAAACCTATTCTTTCACATCTAAAAGTATGGCTTACCTTACTTATGTGAAAAGAATAATGTCAAATAAGCTTGATGCTAGATCTAAAAAATGCTTATCTGTGGGATATCCAAATGAGACATTTGGATATTATTTCTATGACACTTTGGAATAAAAAGGTGTTTATTTCAAAGTATGTTATCTTCTTAAAGAAAGAGTTTCTCTTAAAAGAAGACGATAAGAGTAAAATCAAACTTAATGAAGTTTGAGATCCATAAAGAGAAGCTAATTAATTAATGAATCCCAAGTTTATTACTTATGGTGATGAAATAATAAAAGAACTTTTTCTAACATAAGTTCCTAGACATTTTACTAGAGTTCGTACTATTCTTGAGAGATATGGATTTCTCATAAATAAGAATAAACATATGACTCTACTAGACAAAGATGAGCCTACCAACTATGAAGAGGTTTTAAAGAGGTTAAAAATCAAAATTATGGATAAAGGCCATAAAATTTGAAATGGATTTCATGTATAAAAATTAAGTATGGACTTTGGTTAATACATATGAAGGAATAAAATCCATTAGGTGCAAATGAATCTTCAAGAAGAAGACTGACATAGAGGTAACATAGTTACCTATAAAGCAAGGTTGGTTGTAAAAGGTTATCATTAAAGGCAAGGAATTGACTTTAATGAAACTTTTTCCTCGGTAAACATGTTTAAATCTATTTGGATTTTACTTGCTATTGCTGCTTATTATGATCATGAGTTTGGGCAGATGGACGTGAAGACCACTTTCCTTAATGGAAATTTGTGATAGGAAGTGTATATGGCACCACTTAAGGGCTTCACATCCAATGACAATAGCATGGTATGCAAGCTTCAAAGATCCATTTATGGATTCAAGCAAGCATATAGAAGCTAAAACATCCATTTTGATGAGACAATCAAAGAATTTGGTTTCTCACAAAATCTAGATGAACCTTATGTATACAAAAAGGTTAGTGGAAGTTGTCATGCCTCGACTTTTGGTCCAACTTACAAAAACATAGAATGAGAATTTGAGAAAATCATAGGAATTGAATGGACGTACGGATCAAGTAGAGTAGGTTGGTATGAATGACAATGTGAAAATTCACCAAGGGACATAACAGTCATTTTTCAAATTATCAAGGGCAATGTTGGATAAAGATGGTTTAAGGCTCTACAAAATGTGGAACTTGTATGGAAGGGAGAGAAATATGAAAGTAACATGAGAGAAATGCAAAAGTGTGAAAAGAATTAGGTTTGGGAATTGATCTCATTGAATAGTGACACCAAGTCATGAATAGTGCAGCCCAGGCCCAGTTAGGGGTTATTGTATTTAAAATAAGTATTAATTAAAAGATGCCCTATGGTGAAATTTGGAAATAATTTGAGGTTATGTAAGAGATTAAATAAGCAAAAGAAGTTTTAATTGCAGTGTCCTCGTGAATAGTAACCTAATTTTAGCTTAATGATAAAATATCTTATTTAAGCTCAGAAAAATTTG
>CANXYI012307680.1:0-10107 GCA_948208565.1 Hura crepitans | reverse complement strand
ACGGGAGAGGAGTGGTGGTAATGAATAGTTTTTTTTTTTTTTACTCTAATTTGACCCTTTTATAGGTTTCAAAATGAATGGCTAGGATTTAATAGGCTTATGATCAAAGGTCCTCAAAATTCCTCTCTTTAAAAACCTTTTTTATTCATTCTCCATCATTTTAACCTTATTTATCACCTCTTAAAGACCCAATAATCTTTTAAAATATTATCCTTGAACCTTATAGAAATCTGTGTTCAAAAAGCTCAAAAACCCGATAAAAATGTAATTAAATAACTTAGCCCGATTTAGTAAATATACTTCCTGACATTTAAAAATTTCAATTACAGTGCCAATGGAATATTTAGAATTTTTAAGTATTAGATTTTATCAATCCTAAATTATTTTGAGCGAAAATTGAATTATTTTACGGTTCAGTTTTGCTTACCGCACTATTTATAGGACACTACAGTAAAATCTTTTTTTGCATTTTTAACCACCTTAATGACTTCAGATTGACTCTAAATTTTGCCCAAAATTATTTTATAATTAATACTTCCCGTTGGTCTAATTAGTGTGACTCAGGTTTTAGAAAACATTATTCATATCAGAAAATACTATTCACAAAAGTCAAGATTTTCGGGAGGTTATAGATTTGCCCCTTGATTGAAGAGTTCTAAGCTATCTTAGGACTCTCATACCTATGGGATCACTCTCTAAATGTACCAAACCCACACATGCAATATCCTTCATAACTAGCCCTACTGTTAGTTTGGACTACTCTCAGTATGCTTATGAGTTGACATGCAATCTTCAACTCGATTTAAAGAAGTTGTTGTTCTTGAATTATCATCCTAATATGAAAAGGATAAATATCATTGCCTATTACCTCATTTGTCAATTTTTACTGGTCAACAATTCTAGAAAAGGTGAGTTTCTAATCACTAGTTTACTCCATCGTCTTTATAGAGCTTATAATATGATTCCCTTAGTTTTTTGTGAGACTTTGTTTGCCCTTGATAAGGTACGTCATAATCTTACCTCTCATTTGACTGGTAGTTTATTGTTGCTTCAACTATGGCTTTAATAAAAGTAATGATATTCCTTCCCGAGGAGAAGTTGTGGGGTTATATAGACTCTATCCTCATAGGCAAGTGCATATTACCCAAAATTATACCAAAAACTAGATTTAATTTTTGGAGGGTTTAACTAACAATGCCATACATTTTATTTATCCTTGGTAGAGGCTATCCCATGTTATTCTTCCTTTTTTTGAAAGAGGTATGGTCTTGCCTAGTTTTAAGAAGGTTAGTTAGTATAGTCATTCTCGCTTAAGCTGTCAATTTGGGCATTCTCAACAAATTTAAGTCCTGAGTAAGCTGTCTACCATGAGAAATGGTTTTTAAAAGGCAGGACTTAGAGGATATGTAATGAAGATATGCCTTACCAGACCTATTTAAGACATAGTTAACATAGAGGAAGAAAATAAAACTACCATTTTGATTACTTCTTCTGCTTATAAATCACGAGTTGATCGATAGAATAAGTGATTAGGCTTTTGTGGCTGTTCTTCAGGGAATCGCTTGAGTCTCAAGTGTCATTTTTAGATTTATGCTTGATTCTTTCTTTTTTTTCTTTTTTATAGTGTAGTTGGCTTAGTTTAGAGCATCTATAAAGTTTCCTTTCTTTCTTTTTATTCTTGCTCTAATAAGATAATTGAGGATTTTCTCTTCTTTTTCTTCACTTGTTGCTCCCTTATCCATTCATCATTACTCGCATAAATAAGAAAGAAAATTTATTTTACATACTTATTTGACTACTTGGTCTAAATAACACTAAATATAATAATTATGCTTAAACAAAGACATATGCAATAACAACTTATCCATGTATTATAAAATTCAATAGATTTTTTTATTAATGTATAAGCTAAGTAAGGTACTGCTTCAATCAATCAACATTGACGGGTTCTTGAAATTCATTTCCATCCATGTTTGATAACCTTGTTACTCCATTCTTTAAGAGGGCCTTAACTATGAATGGGCCTTCTTAGTTTGGCTTGAATTTGCCCCTTGGATCATATTGGTTTAGTTTTATCTCTTTTAGCACCAAATCTCTTTCTTTTATTTTGTTAGGTTTAACACATTTATTAAAGACTCTTGCCATCCTTTTTTATATAAATGTTTATGGTATAAGGCCCTTTATCTTCTTTTATCTAATAAGGCTAATTCCTTATATTTACTCCTTGCCCATTCCACTTTAGGTATATTAACTTCGAAAAGAACTTATAAGGACTTTATCCTTAATTTGATTGGTAGTATAGCTTTTGTCCCATATACCAACGAGTATGGTGTAGTGCTAGTGGATGTTCTTATGGTTGTTCTGTAGCCCCATAGCTTTTTTACCCAATCCTTATAACTCTAAATCATTTTGGCTACAATCTTGTTTATAGTGTTGTTAGCTGCCTTAATAGCTCCATTGGCCTATGGCCTGTATGGCAATAATCTATGGTGTTGGATTTTATACTTTTCAAACAAGCTTTTAATTTCTCCTTAGATTTAAACAATGTTATCTGTTACTACATGGTGAGGCACTACATACCTATAAATGATCTAATTCTCGATGAATTTCTTTATCTACTTTGATCCAATTTAGTTAAAGTATTATCTTTCCACCCATTTAAAGAAGTAATCTACTGCTACTATGATGAATTTGTGTCCATTGGAATTAGGTCTAACTTTTCCCATAATATCGATTCCCCATGTTAAGAATGGCCATGGTAATGATAAGTTGCACAGCTCAACAGGTAGTATGTGCTTAAGATTGGTATGAATTTGGCAATCGTGGCATTTCTTGACAAATTCTTGGCAGTCTGCTTCTATAGTGTTCTAATAGTATCCTTGCCTTATTATCTTTTTGCCAAAATTGTCTTATTTATGTATGGTCCACATATGCTTGCATGTATTTCTTTCATAACCTCCTTAGCCTCTTTTTCATTTAGGCATTTACAGTGTACACCATTTGGTTACCTCTTATAAAGCTGTTTACTAAAATATAGAAATTGAGAAGCATGACTCTTAAATGGCATCTTTTTTTGTCAGTGAGTCCCTCAAGGAATTCTTCCTTTTTAAAGTACCCTTTGATGTCCTGGTACCAAGGGTGCTTTTCCTTTATTTCCCTTATTTGAAATGTTTCTGCTTTTTTTAGTTCATAAAAGGGTAGTGATGATAAAGATATTAGTATGGGAGGTGACAATGATTTTCTTTTGTGGTCCCATGAACTTGCTAGACTTGATAATGCATCTACCATCTAGTTTTCTTATTTTAAGGTAAAGTGGAATTATATAGAAGAAAAGTTTTATCTTTGTTAACTACTTCCACCTAGGGTTTTTACTTATCTTCCCTTATTTTCCATTTGCCTTCTACTTAGAGAGTGACTAGTATGGAGTCTTCCCACACTTACACAAATTTTACTTTTAAAGTTACAAGGAATTTTAACTCGAACAGGCACACTTCACATTTAGCCACATTATTAGTGACTTTAAAGTTAAGTTTTCTAGCTATGAACAATGGTTCTCCTTTAAGTGGTAATAGGATTATGCCTATTCCAGCTCCTTTTTGGTTAACTGCCCCATCAAAGAACATTTTCCATCATTGGACATTTATTGCTCTCAAATGTTTATTAGGGAATTCAATCTCCCATTTTGAGTTGTCAGTGATGGATTGTTGGGCAAGGAATTTAACCACAATCTTCCTTTACTATTATTTTGTTACGTATTCTATATCATGTTTATGTAGGATCGTCATCCATTTTTCCAATTTTCCTAAAAGAGAAGGTACTAAATATAAATATTTTAATGGGTCTGATTTAGTAACTACAATAACTTTATAGCATAGGAAGTAATGTTCCAACTTTTTGATTGCCCATATCATGGCAATGCATGTCTTTTCCACCTTTGGGTATTTGACTTCATACACTAAGTACTTTCTACTAAGGCAGCATATTGCATTTTCTATTTCTTTATCATCTTCTTATGAAAGCATTGCCCCCTACAGATTTTTTTTATGATTAGGTAAAGGATGAGGGGTTTTCTTAGTTATAGTGGTCGCAATATTGGGTGTGATATCAAATAGGCTTTGATTTTTTTCAAATGCTTCTTGGCATTCTAACATCCATTCTAGAGGCTAATTTTTTCTTAACAGCTTAAAAACTAGTTCACATACAGAAGTAAGCTTGGCAATAATCCTTGAAATGTATTAGAGTTTTCCTAAGAATCCCTTTTATCTCTTTCTCCATTATAGGAGTGGGCATGTCTTGTATGGCTTTAATCTTTTTCAAGTCTATTTCTATGCGACGACAACTTACTACATATCCTAGAAGTTTGCAAGAGGTAACCTTAAACACACATTTCTTTGGGTTAGGCCTTAAATTATATTGTCCCACTCTATCTAGGAATTTTTCCAAGGCTTCCATGTGTCCTTCTTTAGTTTTGGATTTTACTATCATATCATCCACATATACCTCTACTTCTTGGTGCATTATATCATAGATAAAAGTAGTGGCCATATTTTGGTATGTAGCACATGTGTTGTTTAACCTAAAAAACATAACTTTGTAGCAATATGTTCCTCATTTGTTAATGAAGGTGGTTTTTAACTTATCCAATATCACCATAAGGATTTGGTTATATCTTGAAAAACCATTAGCAAGGAAGTGCATAGCATGTAAAGCGATATTATCTATGAGTACATTAATGTACAAGAGTGAAAAATTGTCCTTAGGGCAAGCTTTATTTAGATTTTGATAATCCACACACATTCTTACTCAACCATCCTTCTTAGTTATTAGGACTATGTTGGCTACCCAAGTGAGTAATTATGGTACATATAAGAATTTAGCCTTTATTTTCCTTTTTACTTTATCATTGACTTTACTAGCCCATTCTAGTCCTATTCTTCAAAGCTTTTGCCTTATAGGTTTAGATTAGGATAGGTTAGGATGTAATGTTGGGCTATGTCTCGATCTATTCTAAGCACGTCATCATATAACCAAGAGAAATACCTTTTTATGTCTCTTCAATATTTCCTCTTTATGAGAGTTAGATAATGCCCTAGTAATATGATTTTTTGGTTATTTTTATCCCTAAAATTGAATTATATTATATGGATAGAGTTAATATTGAATATGCTTATTAGAGGATTATTACTAAATGTAGTGCCATCAGGTAAGATGTCAAACAAGTAAGCAAAATTAAAAGAAACTTTATTGAATGAATCACATCAAAACAATCAAATGCTAAAAGGAAATCATCTAAGGTATTCTCAACTACATCATTTAATTTATTATCTATAAACTTTTGAGCAAATTCATGTATGGCTGTAATCACTTTATGGGTCATAATCTCTTCATTTTTATCATTCTTGAATATTATGTACTCTATTTTCAAAATTTCCTCTTCATCATCCCTTTACTTTGCTTCTTTGTACCCTCGATTAGTTATCAATTCTCTGAAAATTTTGAAACCAAGTTTGAGTGTGCCATTGGTTGGTATAGGTTTGGTTGAGCTAGTATAAGGACTTTTACTGATGAAAAAATCACTCAACTTATTCCCTTGCTTTAATGGCTTGTTTATCTCTTAGTATCCTAACCCTTTCCTGTTTGTTTGCCCTTTGAAATTTGGGAAGTTAAGGATATCTTTACCATTTTTGCCCAGGCCCATTCATGGAAAAAACGATGTTTCCTTATAATGTTCAATACATAGGAATCCATTTTATATTCATATATCATGGCTACTTGAAATCCCATTCGTGGAGGTTGTTCTAAGTTTAAGCTTATGATGGTGTCCCCTATTGTGGAAGCATTTATTTCTACTATTTCAATGTTTATTAGAAATATAATTATTTGGTGAAGAGTAGATGGAACTCCTCCAAGTTTATGGAACTAAGGGCTTCCTAAGAATAGTGCAAATATCATTGGTATGTCAAGAATGGTGAAGAGAACCTCACTTTCAATTGGCTTTACCTTTATCATGGTAGTAAGAACTCATTTTATATGTCATTTAATGTCATTATAAACTCATATTACCATGTTAGATACTTCTAAATCTTCTTTCTTTAAACTAAGGACCCCTTATGAGTTTAGATGGTATTACATTAATAATGGATCTATCATCTACCATAGCACATGTTGTGTATTTTCCTTTAACTTCAACCTGAATGTGTAAAGGCTTGTTGTGATCCCTTCCTTCTATTGGGAGGTCTTCATCAGAGAATGAGATAAAACTTATAGTATTGTTTGGTATTAAATTGACTACCTCTTTAGGTGTAGCAGCGGTTATTGTACTCATAAAATCTAAAGCTTTTACTAAAGATATTCTAAGTTTTCTTGATGCCATTAAGAGATCTGATGCACTAGCATGTGCTTGAATCTTTCTAAGTTATTTTAGGACTATATCTTTTTCTTTTTCTTTTGGTGTAAGACTTTCTTTCCCTATCTCTTTATCCTTTTCATCATAAAGCTTCCCACTTTTAGTGATGTCATTTATATCAATAGGTTCTCCATCACGTACTTTTTCCTAAAAATATGTCTTTCTCCTTCTTTGTCACTATCCTAAATGTTGAGTTGTAAAGTAGCCACTTGACTTGTCTTTGTTTCAACAAATGAATCTAGTATGAATTCTTCAATTAAACCTGAGCCAATGAATAGTATGCTTTGAGAAGATGGTATCTTATTATGGTTGGGTAAGGGATTATTCTTCGTGCTAAAAGAATTCTTTCTTGGATCAATTAATGTTCCATTATCTATTAAATCTTGAATGACATGACGCAGGTGAATGGAATTATTAGTATCATACCCCTTGCCTAATTGATAGTTACAATAGGCATCTAGATCCTATTTGGCTAGTAATGGGTGGTCTAGGATCAAGTGGTGTGACGAGACGCTTTTCTTTAAGCTTTTCCAAAACTTTTGACAATGGTTTTCCTAGGTTTGAGAACTTAAGATTTCTCATAACACGTATGTCCACCTATTTCTAGTTAGAAGAATTAGATCCTGAGTTTCCTTTCTAACTTTGTTTCTTTCTACTTTCTACATCTTTAACCCTCAAACCGACATCATAAACTTCTAAAAATGTCTTCAAATGAAGATATTGCAGCTTGTTAGAGATATAGGGAAGAGTATTCTCTGTTACAATCCTTACTTGATCCTTTTCTAAGGGTAGGATTTCCAATTGGGTTGCCTTATTTCTCTATCTTAATTAAAAATCTAAAAAGGTTTCATCTATTTTTTACTTTGTAAGTTCAAGACCATATAGTGAATACTGTATATTGCTATTAAAAGAATATTGTTTGGTAAATGCTCTAACCAACTTAGTCCAATTTTGGGTGGTTATATCATCTAGTTTATGGAACCATTTCACAGGTGCACCTTCTAGTGATAAAGCAAATAAGTTTGTGATTTCTCACTCAAACTTGTAGTTTCTATTATGGCAGCATATTGCCTTACATGCATTTCAGGATCCCCTTTTCCATTAAATTTTGGTAGTTTAGGAATTTTTAATTTGCTCAAAAACCTAGTTTCCAATATAACAAAGGATTTCAAATCTTATAATGTAATATTTGTATGACCTTAAACTAATTTTCTTAACTCATCTATCTTATTCTTAACATCCATTTATGGTGGCTTCTTATTTTACAGCCTTAACCTCTCTTTCATTTCATTAGTTCAAGTAATCATCTATGTCCTCAAAGTTATCATTGTCCTCTTCAATCCTTTTCCCTTTATCTTTACTGGTTCTACCCTCACTTATACATACAATAGTCTTAATGGCATTTAACTAGGTATTAATTCTTTCATCAAGTGCCTTGGTATAGGCATTGAGTATCTGAGCTAAGAACTATTAATTCTTTGGTAACTAACATGATAGCAGATATGTTTCTTTCCAACCACCTACCTTTATTCCTAGTCTAAGTAGCTTGAAAACCTAGCTAACTGTATTGTGTTTTAAAAAATAGTTTTTTAGTCCTAAGTTAGTCTATATGTATAAATAAAAAGTAAGAACATATCACAATAAAAGTGTCCTTTTAATTTTACCACTCCCACAAAACGGTAAATGCAATTATCAATTGGAACATATAAATTCTACTTATGATATGTTACCTATTGAATTTGGCTTCTAGCTAATTGAGTTTATTTAAAGTGGATCGTCACCTTTTTTCCATGGGAAATAGAAAGAAAAATGATTTAAAGTTCAAAAGTGGTTATGAAGGACTTCAAATTAACTTAACTAGCAAAAATTCAAATTCACCACAACAAAAGGGTACCTAGAGGTAGATCTAGGGTTTTATCCTATATAAGGCTTGAGGTTTAGACACGAACTGGGATGGTATGTAACCTTTACAAACTTGACTTTTTAGGGCCTAAGTGTTTCACGACATCCAAAAAGGGTGACATTCATTGTTCCAAAGTTTAATATAAGTCCCAACATACAAATAGAAGAATGAGTTTTAGGTGCCAAACATATTTTGATAAGTGTGATATTACTTCTCCCCAGTGGAATCACCACGGTGGCTAGACAGAGCTCATGACAACTGTCAGGTGTCACCACTCAATGCAAACTAAGAACTAATGAACTTAGAGTAAGTGTTTTAACCTAAGATAGAGACCAAGCCATTAATCATCAAAAAACTGAATTCATGGTTGGCACTTAATAAGTATTACATCTAGCAATCAGTATGCGTTCTTTATATTAACTAATGAAACCATGCTCTCTAATGCAAAATGCAATTCCTAGGATATAAATTCACATCAAGCACATAAATAATATAATTGCAATAAAATAAAGTAAAAACTCATAATAAAGCATGATATGAAACTTTAAGGGATATAACTACTTCAATATGCAATATAATTCTCTTATAATCATGCTATTATTCATATATGATTTGAAAAATGTGTTTATGATTTGAAAACATGATTTAAACTACTTCTACCATTCTAAATTATAAGAGCAAAGATTAAAATGAATTCGTTACAAATATGCAAGATATAATGAATATTTTTATACGAAACTAATTTTTATGCATCTAAACCTATATACATGATCACATGTTACTAAAAATGAATAAAACAAGTTTAGGCCCTCAAGATTTACCAGTAATGAAGCTTTAAGCTCATGAACAAATTGCTCACAAAGGAATACTGAGTTGGTCGGTTGACTCTCTTCTCGAAAAGGGTGACTGCTTCTAAAGATTCACAATATTTTGAATTGATTCAAAATATTGATTACTACTCAAGAACTTATTAAAGCTCTTAAGGATTTCATAAAAACACTCAATTTTAGTAAATTATTGAATTGATGAGTAATTAATGAGTTATCCGTGGTCTTGAATCCTTAGATTGAAAGGTATTTATAGATGTTAATCCTAGGAGTTTGGTTCACTTTTTCCATTTACTTTCTACTATATTTTGCTGATATAAACATTGTTGGTTCAATTCTACCTAAATTTTAGGTTTTTAGGATATTGGTTTAGAATGGGATTCTTCATTTCTTATCAAACTTTTGGCAGTATAGTAATGCGACTATTTGAAAGAGTGGCACGATGGTTATATAGTTGTGTGATGGTTCTTTTGAAGATTTGGTCTTTTTTAGGGATTGTTCCTAAGTCTTCTTGTCTTTTCTCTTTTCTCCTTAGGGTTTTAATGACTATCTTACCCTTGAGTATAGTTTTTCCCTTCCTTTGCTATTCCTTTTGTGTTAATCATCCATTTCCTCGATTCATGACTCTGGTTATCATCATTAGGCTTTTAGGGACTCAGAAGCCAATGCTTACAATCTTTGCTTAGTGCATTAGTTTTCTTGTCGAAATATTGGTTATTAATTAGGCCAGGTGAAGTAGCTGACCAAGCCCTGATGAGGCTAAGAGATTTTGAGATAGACATAAACGTAGGAGGAGTCCACTATGAGTATTTTTGCATGATCGTTAATCTTTATATGTATAATATGTATAAGTTTTATGACATGAATGTATGTGAGTATTAATCTTTGAATATTTGTATATGAATAGAAATTTATACATGAGTATTATATTGATCGATAATTAAATGTTATAAACATTTATATAATATGTG
>CANXYI012307590.1:0-10077 GCA_948208565.1 Hura crepitans | reverse complement strand
TACCGTATTGAGTATAAAATGACTGTTTTGACAATGCATGATTATTGGTGGGTCTCCGACCCTGTGATTGAATACTGCTGAATGAATGATTGAGAATTGGAGGACCAGAGGGTCCAATGGAGTAGGTGGCTGAGGTGTATTGTTTAGAAGTGTTTTTCTTGCAAGTTTAAATTTGGGCTAGGTAACAGGGCAGCCATTATGCTGCTCGAACATTATAAATTGTCTAGTAGCGCCTGATGGTGATACTCCTAAGTTACAAACACACAGAAGGATAACACTCCTTGTCAGTTTAGGAGGTAGAACTAGTAGGGGGTGTTACATGAAGAGAAAGGATATTTAGTATGAGGTGGGAGACAAAGTGTTTCTCAAGGTTTACCTTGGAAGAAGGTTTTGTGTTTTAGAAAGAAAGGCAAGTTAAGTCCTAAGCTTATTGGGCCATACGAAGTAACATAATATGTGGGTCTAGTACCTTACAGACTAGCATTGCCTCATGAACTTTAGTAAATTAATGATGTCTTTAATGTAACTATGCTTAAAAGATAAAGATTGGGTCCGACACATATACTATCAGTGAAAGAAGTATAGATTTTTTTAGATTTATCTTATAAAGAAGAACCTATATGAATCTTGGACAAAGAGGTAAAGGAGCTTTAGAGTAAAATAATACCTTTAGTGAAAGTTCTTTAGAGGCATTATTTATATAGGCAGAAGTGTTATGTATATATGGATCATAAGAGTTTGAAGTATATTCCTACTTAAAGAGCTGAATTTGAGACAAATAAGATAAATGGAGTTAATAAAGGACTACAATTGCCTTATTGACTATCATCTAGGGCTTACCAATATGATGGTAGATGCTCTTATTAGAAAGTTTATATCAGCCTTGAGAACCATCAATGAAAGTTTGAAATTAATACATGATGGGGGATTATTGGAAGAATTGTAGATCAAGCCAAGTTTCCCATAACAAGTGAAAGATGCTTAGAAGAATTATCACAAACTTATAAATGTTGTTAGTATGATTCAAGAGGGGAAGATTTCCGTGTATGAGATTAAGAGTGATAGCTATCTATATTATCATTATCATCTATGTGTACCTGATGTTGAATATCTAAGGAATTAGATTTTGTAAGAGGCTTGTAATGCACCACATGCTGTATCTTGGTAATACTAAGATGTATCAAGGTTTAAAGATAGCTTATTGGTGGCCAACCTTAAAGAGAGATGTAGCTAACTTTGTGAATAGATACCTTCTTTGTCAGTAATTTAAGGTAGAGCATCAGGTTCCATCTAGATTGCTTTATCCCATAGCAATACCAGAATGCTAGAGGGATAAAGTCACTATAGATTTTGTAGTTGGTCTACCAATGACAAGAAGTAAGTGTGATTTAGTATGGCTAGTAGTTGACAGATTGACTAAGTGCATTTGATACCTAGAAGATAGATTACTCCTTGAAAAAGCTGGTAGTGTTATACATTGATGAGATAGTATAATTGTATGGTGTGCCATTATCCATCATTTCTTATTAAGATTTAAGGTTTATATCAAGGTTTTAGAAGAAGCTCCATAATGCTTAGGTACTCAACTCAGTTTTAGTATGACATCCCATCCACAATATATAGCCAATTAGTAGATCATTCAAAATCTTGAAGATATGTTAAGAAGTTATGCCATTAAGTTTAAAAGAAGTTGGGATCATTATTTTTCTTTGGTAGAGTTTGCTTGGAATAATAGTCATCAAGCGGTCATAGGCATGGCTCCTTAGGAAGCCTTGTATTGGAGAAGCTGTAGAACTCCATTGTGTTGGAGTGAGCTTAGTGAGAAGAAGCTTATAGGGCTAGACTAGATCAAAAATGCTATAGAAAAAGTGATAATTATCAAAGATAGGATTAAGGTTATGACAAATAGTTAAAAGTCTTATATGGATATAAAGAGAAATGATATTCAGTATGAAATAGGAGATAAGGTATTTCTTAGGGTATCTTCATGAAAAAAGGTGTTGAGATTTGGTAGAAAGGGTAAGCTAAGTCCACGGTTCATAGGCCAATACAAAAAAAAAATTGAATTTGTGGGACCATTGGCTAACAAACTAGGTTTACCTCTTAAGCTATAATAGATACATGATTTTTTTCAAGTGCCAGTGCTTATAAAATATAGATCGGACCCATTGCATATGCTATCAGCTGATGAAATAGAGATACGACAAGATTTATCATATGAAAAAGAGCTAGTGAGAATCTTAGCCTAAGAGGTTGAAGAGTTAAAGAACAAATTGGTGCCACTTGTTAATGTACTATGGTGACATCATGGCATAAAAAAAAGCAAGTTGGGAGAGTGAGGTTCAAATGAAGGAACAATATCCGCAATTGTTTGAACCAAGTAATTTAATAGACAAAATTTCTTTGAAAAGCGAAAAGTGTAATGCCCCAAAAATCCCAACTTATGAATAGTACTTCTCGCGCTAAATAGTGTTTCTAAGAATTAGGTCACACTAATCTTGCTAAATGGAAGTATTAGATAGAAAATAATTTTTGGCAAAATTTAGAGTCAATCTAAAGTCATTTAGATGGTTAAAAATGAAAGTTAATATTTTGTAGTAGTGTCAAGTGAATAGTGACCAAGTATTAACTAAACCATAAAATATCCAATTTTTGCTCAAAATTTTCTAGGATTGATATATGCTAACACTTAAATATTCCAAATAGTCTATTGGCATTATAATATAAATTTTTAAATACTATAGGAATTGATTAAAGTATGATTTTTAATTCAAAATTTCTCTATTTTTGAACACAAGTTTTTAAGGTTTGATAGACCTTGAAAAATTGATTTTATGGAATAATTAGAGTGTGGATTGAGGGTTTATTTGTGGATGGGAAAATAAAAAGAAAGAAATTGGAAATAGGCTAAAAATGGTGGCCTTAAGATGGGAAAATGAAGAGATCTTAGCCATCCATTGTTTTTACCAAGCTAAAGTTGGTTAAATTATACTGACCCCATTGTTGTCCATTCTCAAACATTCTTTTTCTTTAATTTCTTTAATATACCACTAATTTCTCACATTTAAACCATCCTTCCATCTCACTATCATCCTTTGAGCTCATTAGATGTGAAAATTTGGAAAAAGATTGAGAGAATTGAAAGATTTAAGGTATGGTTAAATAGTAACCTCATTTTGATACAAAAGTTTTTCTATGGATTTTATATTTTTCTTATGATCCTTGGGAGCCCAAAAACACAAAAATAAGGTTAGCCTGAATTTTTGAAGTGTATGTGGTTTATGGTGATTTTCTAAGCTTTTGTATATTATGTGTAAGTAAAGAAAGAAAGGTCAAGTAAAGGAAAAGTGAAAGAAAATGCATGAGCTTATTTTGTATGTGTATTTTGACCTCAATTTTTTGTGTATTCATGTTAGCATAATGATATCCATGATTATTCTTTAAATTCAAGTGTGAATGTGAATGTGTAATTAATGCTTGTTATGTTAAATGGCTTGTATTAAATACTAGATGCAATGGCATGTGATAAGTGATAATTTCAAGATGGAAATATGATGGCTATGTGTGTTACTTTATGGTGGCTAAATTCTAATGAAGGGATATGTGTTTGATATGTTGATGACAATTAGTGTGATTTGTTAAATTGCTAGTGTGTTGTTATGAGTAATGCTTATAATTATGCAGTGGTTAGATTTTAGTATATCTAGGGCCTTTGCTAAGTAAGGCCGAATACCTCTAGGTGGTGGTTGCACATGTTTTTGGTTTATAAAGTCATAAGATATACTTATGTAAATGGTAATTAGCATGATAATGAAGGCATAATGTATGTTAAGGTTTAATGTATTCCATAGTTTGGCTGAATTGCTCTTGTGTGTTGGTTGAACTGAATCAATTACAATATGTGATGTGAAGAGTTGTAAACAAATGCTTGTAGATGATGTTTATATAAAGATGAAATGTTATGCAGTTAGAAATGAGTTACATGATAATAATAAGCTTAAATGTGATTATGTGACCATGTGAATGTTTTTTATATATGTATAATGATAATGGTCAAATGAGTGTGCCAGCCACTTTAAGTGGTTAAGATTAGCTATATGGAATTTACATGAAAATGAAAAGGATGATGAGATGCCATGAATTATAGTTTCACTTTTATTTCATGCATGGCATGATAAAAAGTAAGGTGTCTTGATATGTTTCTATCCAATTAAGTGTTATGGTGGTTAATTTAGGAACCCATTTTTAAGTGAGCATTTTGCATCTATATGCCTAATAGATATATCTCATTTTGGTGCATGTGTGTGTTTGAAATTGGTTATGGCTAAATAAATATCAAGGTAAATAAATGGTGGTCTTTCATTTGTATATAATGAATGAATTTATAATATGAGCATAATAGTATGAAATATGAACATAAGGTGTTATGTCATATATATGGCCGAAATTGATTAGGTTTAGAAATGAGCTAGTAATTGTGTTATTTGAACACTTCTAAAATATATGAGATTATCACAACATATGAAACATGAGTAATGCTTTGATAATCATGAATGTGACTATGTATGTGGAAGATGTAATGATAATTGGTAACTAGCCTAAATGGATTAAAAGCTACTTAAGATGGTGAAACTTAAATTAAAATGGAAATGCCCTATACAATTAGGCAACCTAGATTAGATAGGTAGACTAGTCAACTAGGGAGATATAGCAGCTGCTAGGGTACCCTCGAGTACAATATTTGGCCTATGGACAATTATATTAGCTAGGAGTAACCATATCAGCCTTTGAAGGCAGCCATATCAGCCTACAACCAACCATCTTGGCCTTTAGGCATATCTCATCCCATTACCCAGTTTTGGTCTATTATCTTTTAAGTATTAGCATAAAATTTTTAATTAAATCTTGAAGATTTGAATGATTGAAAAATAAATAGAATATAACTACATGTTATATAGTGAGTTTATTAAAAATGTTAAGACTATGTACATATGTATGAATAATCATTTATGTTTATTTTGGATGGGTAATCATGTATGAGGAATTTCATTTAGATTATTATGAATGAATGTTGCAATGTCTATGTATACATAAAATGAGTTATGCATGATCATGATATAAGATAAATTTTATGTGATTAATGCTTTTACATGAAGTGCATATGGATATATATGCTAAAGTGAATACAACACTAAGTATTCGCTTAGTGCATCACTTGATTTTGTGATACGTAGGATAAAAAAAGTAGATTAGAGTCAATGCCTCAATATCGGGAGACTGATCTATAGTGGAATTCTTTTGGTACTTTCGTTTTCTTAAGTATGATATTATTATGTATTAGTATATTGGCACTTTTGTTTAATTAGAGAATTGGGCCTAATCTATGTTGTAACTATATTTTGTGACTCCATTAAAGCAATATTGCAACCTTATTATTAAGAATCTATATTGTTGCATAACTTGCATGATATCTTTTTTTTACGCATGTTTGATGTATATTGATTTGAGTTATGTTGAGTTAAGTTCGAGTGTCAGATAGACCTAGATGATATGGTGCAATGTTATGGGGTTTTAAATTTACTATTTTTATGTAGGTTACTATTTGGGATAGTGCTCGATATAACCATTATTCGACACAAGGACCCCAATAGTATTTCTTGAAAATTTATTTTTGAAAAATCGTATTTTTATAACATTGTGCATGAGAAATATGTTTAATCTCAATAATAAGGTTTTTATTTGATAGAAGTTTTACATAAAAGTATTTAGATATTGGTTTGTGTGTCATTCCTTATTCAGGTCTAGTGATCAGATCAGGTAAGGAGTGTCGCAAATAACCTTTTACAACTAACTTTGCTTTACATGTAACTATCTTACCATCCATGTTAGTCTTTTTCTTGAAGATCCATTTTCACCCAATGGGCTTTATCCTTTTAAGTGCATTAACCAAAGTCTATACCTAGTTGTCATACATGGAATCCATTTTGGATTTCTTGGCTTTTAGCAATAATTTTGATTTTAAACTCCTTAGGACCTTTTCATAACTTGTAAGCTCATCTTCATTTACCAAAGGCACATGTTTATTCTCACCTATGAGAAATCCATATCTCTTATTTATAGTACAAACACTAGTAGAACGTCTAGGAATTTGTGTTACAACATGTTCTTCTATTACTTTATCCCCATTAGTAATAGACTCGGGATTTGTCAATTGAATAACTTTCATTTATGGATCTTGAACTTCATCAAGTTTGATTTTACTCCCAATGACATCTCTTAAAAGAAACTCTTTCTTTAATAAGATAACATGCTTCGACACAAACACCTTTTATTCCAAACTATTATAGAAATAATATCTAAATGTCTTCTTTAGATATCCCACAAATAAGTACTTGCTTGATTTAGCATCTAACTAACTTGAAATTATTCTTCTCACATAAGCAGGCAACTTAGTACTTTTAAAAATGAATAAATAGGTTCCTTGTTATACCATATCTCACATAGAGTAGCATCAAGCAATTTAGGTTGAACTCTGTTTAGAATGTAAATAGTAGTTTCTAGTGCATAACCACAAAATGACTTAGGTAGATTTGCAAAGCTCATAATAGATCAAATCATGTCTAATAGGGTTCAATTTCTCCTTTTAGATACACCATTATAATATGGTTTATAAAGAGGAATCCACTGTGATAATATCCCATTATCTCTTAGCTAGCTTTAAAACTCTTAACTCAAGTATTCTATTCCTCGATCTAATCAAAGTGTTTTAATACTTTTGCCAAGTTATTTCTTAACTTCATTTCTAAACTTTTAGAACTTTTTAAAGGCTTCATATTTGTACTTCTTCAAGTACACATACCCATATTATGAATAATCATCAATATAGTTTTTGAAGAAGAGATAACCACCTCTTGCATGTATGGTCATTGGGCCGTATACATCTAAATTTATTAGCTTTAATAAACCAGTTGCACATTCACCCTTACCACTAAAGGGTGTCTTTGTCATCTTTCTCATTAAACAAGATTTCCATGTTTCAATTGATTCATAATAAAATGAATCTAAGTCACTCGATTTGAGTAACTTAGTCATGTTATTCTCATTTATATAACCAAGTTGATAGTGCCATAAGAAAGCTAGCTTTAATCTATCAACTTTATGCCTTTGGTATTATGCTATAAATTTCCTTTGTAAGATTAAGAATATAAATTCCATTAACAATTGATGCATAAGCATAAAATAGATTATTCTTAAAAACTAAACAACCCGTGCTCTTATTAACGAAAATTTTGAAATCATGTTTAACAAGAAAATAATATAAATAATATTATTGTTCAAAGATAGAACATAATAAGAATTATTTAGTTCTAGTAATAATCTACAAGGCAAATTTAAATAATATGTCCCAACATCTAATGTAACAACTCTTGCTCCATTTGCCATACATAAGTTAACATCACCTTTATTCAACCTTTTATTGCTCTTTAGTCTATGTAGATTAGAAACCAAATGAGAACCACAACTGGCATCTAATACCCATGTGTGATTATCAAAAGCAGTTTAGGTATTTAATTTAATAGCATAAATACTTAAAGTAGATACATCCATATGCTTCTTCTTCTTTAGAGACTGTAGATAGGCCTTGCAATTCCTCTTCCAATGTCCAATCTTACCACTTGAAAGCAAGTCACCTTCAGGCCATTCTCTTTGGCAATAATAATAGGTTGTTTTCCTTTGCCTATCTTCACCCCACAATGGGCCTTAGTTATATCCTCTTTCTTCTTCTTGACCTTTTTTGTTTTGGAAGAAGTAGAGTCAACAACCATAACTATTTTGGATTTCTTTTTCATAGCATCTGTAATAGTCTTGATCATGTTCACCAACTTAGGGATCATTGTTTATATCTTGTTCATTTAATAATTAAGTAAAAATTATGCATAACTATCAAGTAATGATTGCATAACTAAGTCTACACTTAGTTCATGATCCATAATGAGCCTAGAGTAGTGAGCCTCTTAATGTACACATTCATTTTCAACGTATGTTGAATGGCTAAAGTCCCCTCTTCTATCCTACAATTAAACAGAGCCATAGATATCTCATATTGCACGATCCTATTTTGCTTCTCAAATAGCTCTTTCAAGTTAAAATTAGTAGTGTGAGCATCTATAAGCTCATTTTATCTTTTAAGCTTAAGGGATATTGATGATAGCAAGATATAGGTTGCCGGATCACTATCCTCAACATCATTCAAATAAGTTAACTATTCATTGGCTTTATCATTGTCACTAGGGACTAGTAGGATGAGCCTTTCCAACACATTGCTAATCTTCTCACTTCTGAGAATTCTTCTTAAATTTTGTATCTAGTTTATGAAGTTGGGATTGATCAACTTATGTACATCAATAATTGTACATAGATTTAGGTTAGATGAACTCATGACATAAATATACCTATATATAAAGATTAACAAACATGTTAGTGGATGATTGTGTAAATAAATGCATTTTATAAAGACTTTAATAAATAATATATTTTACTCCCACTATTTTATTGTGTACCATGGTGAGTCAGTACACATCTCTTATTAAAGTCAAACCATTATTCAGCTCAACAAGCCTAACCCAAAATTAAAATGGTTGGCATCTCAATGTAACTGCATTTTGATATAATTATTAATCATTAGGTCACCAACTCTTAGTGCATCTGTATCATATGCACATTACCCAATCTTACTTCTAGACATATTAACCTTGAGTTAGCTTAATAAACTAATAGACTATCTAAGATAAACCTATGAATATAGTCAAAACATATTTAATGTAGCTTGATCATAGGTTAACTAGACAACATAATGCTAAAAAGAACTCTAGTTTAAACTATATTAATATAAGTCTTAAAAGTCTTAGTAATTATTGAGGGATTTCATCTTTTTTAAGTATCATTATGGTTTGTATACTTTGGTATGCTCACGTAAAAGGATTAACATGCTTTGGCATGCACATGCATATTTAATATCATTAAATCTTACTTATACATTTAATCACATTAAATATATGGCCTAGTTATAGACTTTTACTACATTATTTTCCCAAGCCTAAGGAAATCAATTTAGGCCTAACACTAATTAGTATGCATGAATTACAAACCCAAAAGAGAAATAATTAAAACATTTCTAACTAATTTTTCATTGGTCTTCCTTGGATTGACCTCCTTCTTAATTTTCTCTTTCCATTTCATTTTCCTATTCAAAACTTACGTAATCTTATTACATAATCATTTCATATAGAAAACCTCATATTACAGGTGAGAGGAGTTAGATGAGAAGAGAAACATAATAGAAATGATAGAAAGGCTAGGACACACAGGTCAAATTTGGAAAAGAAAATAATTCATACAATCATTACTAATCATATTGGTCATAGTCTGTAAACTGTCATTATGCCAAAACATACACCCAAAAGATGTATTTCTAATACATCACATCTATTAAAGCTTGAAAAATTGATTACGATATTTTACTAGTATTATAACTCCTTATAAAACTAGTTATATTCATAACTTTGATCAATCAGTCATGTGTAATTGCAATCATAAAGTTTTAATCAACATTAAACATGTAATTTAATTATTTAATCACATTAAATTTGTAATGCTAGTGTTTTAAGGCTTTGAGAATAGTGCCATAGGGTCCGAGGAGTGCACCCTGGGTACCGAGTCATTTGTACACGGATCAAGGCAGTGGGACAGGTCGTGAAACTTAGAGGGGCCTTAATTTGATAAAATGGGCAAAATTTAAAAATTTATTAGAAAAAACAATTCATTTCAGACTGAAAACCATCAGGACAATAAAAATTTTTTTATGCCGGGATTGACTCGGGATGTACTCGAACATACCCGAAAATAGTAGACCCTGAAGCTAGAAAATCACACTGAGTCCAATGGTGAAAGAATTTTTAAAATCGGAGGTCATTTGCAAAATCTCATAATTTTCAAGTTTGGCAAGCAACTTGAGGTAGTCTAAAACTACCCTATCATTGGAAAGTTGGCCACCAAAATTTACGAGCAAGTAGAGGG
>CANXYI012307475.1:0-18450 GCA_948208565.1 Hura crepitans | reverse complement strand
AAAATTTTTGAAAAATTTTCTCCTGCAAAATATATACTTCATTTCTGATATCAGTTGACTGCATAGCGCGGACAATATATTGGGGTTTCTATCTAGATCAGGTTTTTATTTGAGCAATAAAGCTTTTCTGAGCTAGATTCTGAAAGTTGCTTATTGCTTCAGATTTTGCATAGATTTTGGCTTTGTATGATAATGTATTTTTACTTTCTTTAAAATCTGTTCTTTGGGATGACACCAGGTTGTTGACTGTGGAAGATTCCTACTTTGAAGAAGAAATGAGAGCTGTAGTTAACAATATGCTTTTACAGGTCCACACGCTGGGTGAAGGGTAAGCTAAAACAAAATGCTGTAGTTTCAGTTTTTACTGACTTTTGTTTAATGCATGTCTCAAATTAATTCTTGGAACCATAGTTTTGAACAATTTCTTTGTTGTCATTGGATAAATTAGAATTGTTGGCCAAGCTGCTTTATCTGGGAAAAGCCAGTGGATTTTCTCGGATGCTAACGGTGGAAGCAAAGATCAATATCAGGTGCTTCTCCTCTTCCTTTTTCTTTAGTCGTTAAGTAGTTATTTAGAGGGGTTTTTTTTCCTTGGTCGAATGGATTATATTATTTAACCATAGCTGGCTATGGTCCACTTACTTGAAGATCTCTTCCCTTGCAGGATGATTCCGAGATACATTGCCAATTTTCCTCTGGACTAAAGGTGACGTTAGAAAACTTTGCTTCATCTTCTTGTTTCCTGCATCCACTTGCTGCTTTATATTAGGTCATTTGTCCTTACAGTAAGTTTTACTTGCAGACGATTGCTGTAATCCCTGTGGAATCAAAAGGAGTGGTACAATTTGGATCCACCCAGAAGGTTAGTGCACTAATCCAACAATTACACTGCAATGCTACTTCTGGAAATAAGCTTGCCACTTTTCCATTAATAAACTATTTGTTTTGTTGGGGTGGGTGTGGGGGGGTTCGAAATTAAGGATATTTAGTTCATCTATTGTAATTTATAACTTGGGCTTTGCCTTTTGTAACCCGATTAGCCATACTAACTAGCTCTAACCATTCTTTCTCAGGTTGTATTCCCATTGATGTTAAATTCGTCAAACTAACATGTCCCGTATTGAGTTCTATCTTATTGAACAGTTTGGATTCTATTTGTGCATGCTAGTTAGCTAATATAGAGTTTGTTAATAGAGCAAACACGACCACGTGATGCTTATTGATGAATAGTTATTGACTCTAGTGCTTCACTGTTGCAGATTTTAGAGACATCAGAATTTTCAGATCGAACAAAAAGGTCGTTCAGTGGGATGGAAGATTTTAATGTGATTACATCAGTTGATAACGGGCCTTCATCTTTGAACTATGATTGTGATCTAAATGAATGGTTTGCTTCCTTCTGCAATGGTAATATCACACCAGTGTGTGGTGGCACCTGCAGTGAGCTAATGGAAATAGCTTATACTTCAACTAATCCTGTTCAGTCCTCTGCTTTCACATCAGATTTTCAACAAGAGAAGATGGATTCTTTATATTTGGACTCATCTCAATCCACCAACCCATTGCAGATGGCTGATATTGTTGCACAAATGATGCTAACCAATAACTCTAATGGCGAGCTCCAACAGTTGTCTTCACATTCTAACTTCTCTGTTGGGAAGTCAGCTGCAAAAACCCCTTGCATTAGTACCTGGAGTAATGAAGGTTCAATATTAACTTCAATGGAGTCACAGTTGCCATCTGAGATGGGGGTCCAGGATTCTTCACAAGTTTTTTGTACGAAAGAAAATGTTCTGGTGTCTTGCCTTAGGGGGTTGGATGAAAAAACTATTCAACAAAGCTTGGGAAGATTGATGAGTGACCTGCACTTTGCTTCATCATTTCATGGAAATGGAAGTGGACTTTTGGAAAGAGAAACCGGTCTACAAAAATTCCATGAAGAGTTTAAACTAGATGATATTGCAACAGATCAGTCTAACTGCTTGGTAGCAGACAATCATTTTGAGTGGTTTGCTTCTACACCAGAGAACGACATCGGCAAAGTTCCACCCACAATTAATGAGCTTGTCTCAATGTCAGCAGGAGTTACTTCAATGACATCCAGTCTGATGGGCGATGTTTCACTGGACGTTCCATTTATACAACAGGCTAATTCAATGCAAAGTTCTATAACAAATACATATGCATGTAGCAAACAAAAGAAATCTGTATGCATGACTGATGCTGGCAATGATCCGTTAAAAAGCTTTGGAATGGAATATGGGTATGGCAAAGCTGGGGATTACCATGAAAATCTGAAGCCAGTTGTGAGTGCTGGCCACTTAGCTACTAACTCCAGTGTTTCAGAATGCATATCAGAGTTGGATGTTAATCCTGTGAATGGACCCAAGAAAGGGTTGTTCTCAGAATTAGGACTTGAAGAACTTTTAAATGGTGGTAACGGTTCTAGTTACATCACCAACTCTATCACTGATGAAAGATTTTCCACTGCAAAGAGAAGAAGATTGGAAAGTTTGTCGCTCAATCAAGCAGAGTTAGCGAGCATTTCTTGCTCTGGTGGCAGCAGCACAACAATGCAGCCTGCATATCATAAGGACAAGGAAACTAATCTTTTATTGAAGAAAGAGGCTTTCCCAAAATCACAAGTAGGCTTATGGATTGATGATAGCTATAGCATCAACAATGGACCTGCTGTTCTAGCAAAATCAAAGAAGCATGAGGAGCCTACAAAGGCTGGCAAGAAACGAGCCAGACCTGGTGAAAGTACCAGACCACGGCCAAAAGACCGTCAGCAGATCCAAGATCGGATGAGGGAGTTGAAAGGGATCATCCCTGATGGTGGAAAGGTATGCACTCTCTAAGTTTTTGCATTGCGGGAAATAATCATGGAAAGAGGCCAGGGAATTATTTTTGTCTTGGAGAATGTTGTATCATATATGTTGACATATGCTTGTTTGTGAATGTTACAGTGCAGTATCGATGCTTTGTTGGATCGAACCATTAAGTACATGCTTTTCTTGCAAAGTGTGACAAAATATGCAGACAAGATTAAACAAGCTGATGAGCCAAAGGTAAAATAATTGTCAGTAATTTTATTTTATTTTTCTAAACAAGTTATAGTTGGTGATACAAGTCATTGATGCAACTAAAATTGCACTTGCATAGCTCATTGGCGAGGCAAACAAAAAGGTCCTAAAAGAGAATACTTTAAGTAGTAGCGGTGCTACATGGGCACTTGAAGTTGGAGAACAATCAATGGTTTGCCCTATCATAGTTGAAGATCTCAGTCCACCTGGTCTAATGCTTATAGAGGTATGAAAATGAAGAGCAGGAGAATGTGTGTGTGTGTGTGCTTGTTTTCTGATAATCTGGTTTCAGCTTTTAGCATCTTAAACCGACTGAAACGTTTTTATCTTGTCTACCGCAGATGCTTTGTGAGAATCGGGGATTCTTTCTCGAGATAGCAGATGTTATTAGGGGCTTTGGGTTGAATTTATTAAAGGGAGTGATGGAAACTCGAGAAGATAAAATATGGGCACATTTCATTGTTGAGGTACAGTTCTACATTTTAAGACCTCTTCTTTTCTTCTTCATATAAATGTTGCGAGTGCTGATGTTTAAATTTATTGCAGGCAAAGACCAATATAACGAGGATAGACATATTTTGGTCCCTTGTTCAGCTTCTACAACTAACATCTACACCTGGGATGGACTCAACAAATCAGGTTACTAGTGCTATCAATAGTGGGGTTCATCATATAAACAACTATCAGCAGCCCGCATTGCCATGTCCAATCAGCATCGCGGAGACTCTTCAATGACTGATATCTTAAACAAAGACTTCTAGAACACCTTGAGCAATCTGAGGTACTGCTGTGATTGGTGTTTTGGTCTTAAACAACAAAGACCAGAGTGGAGAAGGATGTTTCTCCTTTCCATTTCAATTACAGGGAAATGGAAGTGAAATGTGAATAGAGTTAAATAGTGGTCATACTTCAAAGGAATGGCAAGTGATCCTTCTGCTCCTGTGCAAGACATATGATATGTGCCCCTCATCTGTGAAACTAACGAGCTTTGTGGATTTATATCTCATTTGCAAGAGTGATACAAACACTAGGGAATTTACATTTGTTTTGTGCTTTTGGTTTTTCCTGCCATAACCTGTTCATAGTCAGTTGATAAACCAGCTAGTCATAGGCTAACCAAGCATTTGTTTCTGTGCAATATTTTGTTTAATTAGTATAATAATTAATTGAAATTTGCTGTCGCTGGATCTTTCTGTCTCTCTTCCTAAGAATGTGCAAATTGCATATAGGATCACCATGTTTCAAGAGGGTGCTAATCATCATTGCAAGTTATGCTTTTGCTTGTTTATTTCTCAACCCAAATAATAAAACCCTTGGCTACCAAACTATTCAACATTACTCTGCAATTAATTATCCTATTTTAGCAGTTAGTAATCAAAAAATACCTTTTAATTTTTCAATCTCGAAATGCAAATGTAGCAATTTATATATAGAAAGTCACTAAATCACTATATCTTGATTATATATTAGTACTTGCTGATTATAATATCTACATAGAGAGCGAAGTATGCATACAGTAATACATATTTGTTGATCAAAGTACAGAACTTATGGTTTCTAATACATATTTTAAACCTTGAATGTCACTATCAGCTTTTCTTTTTTCCTCTAAAAGTAGCATAGCAACCATACAAGCCACATGAAATCTAACGTTTGGTGGAATTAGAGGGCACCATTTGATAGTTGAGTGTGCCTTTCACTCTGTGGCAAGGATTTAGCATTAGGGAGATAAGTGGTCTCTCCATTCAAGTTTAATTATATCAGCAAAGCTAATTATTCATATCTTAATTAAAGCTTAACGCTCTAATTCTATAAAGATTATACCTCAACAGTCTCAGTCCATACCTAATTATATTTGCATGAGACCATCTGACGCTATATCATTGCTATAAAAAAAAATAAAAAAACCTATAGTAAGATCCCACTTATTGGGCATGTCCTATTCAACATTACAAATAGTAAATATCCTTTAATTTCTAGAGACAAATTGGCCTCCCCACTTACACAATACTGGTTGTGTAAATGTATGCAAAAATTAGCAGTGGTAAACAGGTGGCCTTAAGAATTAGGTCGTGACCTTACATTCCTTTTCAGCAGTAGCACAGCAATTTTCCTTTTTCTATTGTTCACTGGGCCAAACTGATTCGAATGCAAAAATATTAAACTAGTATAGCATGAGAGAATAACACAAATTCGAAATAAGCCGATCTGATTACCTATCTTATTAATTATTATTATTATTGGATTAATAATAAATTTATCTCTTAAAAGTCTATAAGAATATCAATGTTATTAAAATGAGCTTGTCTCCTTATCTTAATAAGGTGCTCTTCCCTAATTTTCTTATCCGGTGGAGAGTGGAGACATTAGAGAGGAAGCTGATCAGACACCCCACTTTAGGAAATACATAAATAGTAAAATATGCAAATATTAGAGTTCTTTGGGATCCAACTCCTCAGGGATGATTCTCAACTTTTGATTTTAGGTCACGTTATGTCTATAAAGTTTCTAAATATGGTTTAACCTCTAAAGAATCTACTAGTTGCATAAATAGTTTAGCAAATTCTTTTATTAGCCAAATCAATCATAAGTTACAATATAAAAAATTAATCTTTATCATTTTACAAATATACAAGTGATATAATTATCAAGAAGGTAAAATACATTTTTTAAAAATATTTAAAGATGCAGTATATCTAAAATTTATATTCGAAACTTCTAATTAAATGATAAGATAAATTTATCATTGAATTTAATCTGGAAATGAACTCGTGAACAAAATATTATATATGCATAAGCATATTCATACTATTGTAAATATTACTACAGAATTTCTAAAATATTATATGTACAAATACACAGCTTTGTTGTGGTTTGGATTGAATTAAAAACTTGAAAAAAATATAGTGGCCTTTCCCTCCCACTAGATAAAAAGGAAAAAATATGTGTTGGTTCTCTTGGCGATTTTTCATATAAATAAAAAATGTTTGGAATCTTTTTCATAAAGTATTTCATGTTGAGTGCAGTCTTATGTCATGCAGGCCAGGCTTTATATTTACCTACACAAAATCAAGAAATCAGTCACTAGAATCTAGTTTTTATTTATTTATTTTTTTAATCTTAGCATTCTATTTTGTTTTATTAACAAATACAGCAAAATATCTAACAAATTCAGCCTTTATATAAGAGTTTACATAGTCACCAGATATTGGCCATCAAGCTTAAGCATCACCTCCCATTTGCATGAGAGGAGATTAAAAAAAAAAAAAATAGCCATATTTCTCAAATAGTATTACCATTGTTGTGTGCATTAAAAGCTAAAAACATGGCAGAGGAGAAGAAGGCATCAAATGGAGTTGAGTGGAGGGTAGGTATAGCAGATGGATCATCAAAGGTCTTGGTCCGAGAGGCACCCACTATAGCCTGCCTTGGCCCAGAGGGTTTGACCCTCAAATTTTGGAACTTTTTCAAAAAAGCAAAAGATATAGCAGTAAATGATCCAAGAAAATTGGTTCATTGCCTTAAAGTTGGAATGGCACTCACTGTTGTCTCGCTCTTTTACTATATGAGGCCTTTATATGAAGGTGTTGGAGGAAATGCTATGTGGGCTGTCATGACTGTCGTGGTTGTCTTTGAGAACACTGTTGGTGAGTCTCAATTCTTAGGATTTGTTATATTCATGATCATCAAATTTTTATTTAATAACGTTCCGATTAAAAGCAGTTAATTTGTAATTAATTATTATTATAGCAAAGATAAAAATAATTAGAAAATGACGGTCAAGTGACTGAATTTTGACACTAGGTCAAAGTTCAAACTAATATTTGAATTTTGCAGGTGCAACAGTATATAAGAGTTTGAATAGAGTATGTGGAACTTCACTTGCTGCATTGCTTGCATTTAGTGTCCATTGGGTGGCTAGTAAATCAGGAGAGAAATTTGAGCCTTTCATCGTTGGAGCTTCAGTTTTCTTTCTTGGTATGTCCACAAAAAAATTTAGTTGTTATACAGTCAAATCTTTGTCTACACTTGTTCATGGTTGTGTCAGCTCGGTCCATTAATAGAACTCAGTCAGCTGAATTAGTTTTTATCCTTTCTTCAGCTTCGGCAGCAACCTTCTCAAGATTTATCCCTTCAGTCAAACAGCGGTTCGATTATGGTGCCATGATCTTTATCCTCACATTTAGCCTGGTTGCTATTTCTGGTTATCGAGTTGAGAAGTTGTTTAAATATGCTCATCAAAGATCATCTACCATTATAATTGGCATCTCCTTATGCATTATTGTAAGCATGGCCATTTGCCCCATTTGGGCTGGTAGGGAGCTGCACGCTCTTATCTGTAACAACATGGATAAGCTTGCCAATTCCTTAGATGGTAAGTGCCTCGTCATAGAAGTTATAGTTTTTAAAAACTTGAGCAATTTTCCTAAGAATTTACAGTTTCAGGATGCGTAGCTGAGTACTTCAATCACAGCGACGATGAAATAAGAACTGACAAGAATTTGCTTGGTTACAAATGTATTCTAAGCTCGAAGGCAAGCGAAGAATCCATGGTACTTTTCAGGACTTTAAATTTACAATTCTTATAAACTGAGGGAAGTTGTGTTTGATCCTGTTGTTTTTAACAGGCCAATCTCGCTCGATGGGAGCCCGCTCACGGCTGTTTCAGTTTCAAGCATCCCTGGAATCAGTATCTAAAGATTGGAGCATCCATGCGCAGTTGTGCATATTGCATTGAGGCTCTAAGCCGTTGCATTGATTCAGACAATCAGGTGCCAAATGTTCCTAATTCATTAAAGGATACATAAATGGCCTTCAATGTATTTTGGAATATATGTATATGATGCTAATTTAAGCTGCAATTACATGTCTAAACAACAGTCATCTGAAGTAATAAGGAAGCAACTACGCAATATTTGCCTGAAAGTGAGCTCCAATGCCAGCACTGTTATCAGAGAACTAGCAGCAACTATCAGGACAATGAAAAGACCGCCTACTATAGATTTGTTGGTCGAAGAAATGAGCAGATCAGTAGATGAGCTACAAAATGCCTTAAAATCACTTTCTATTTTATGCAACAAAAGAGATAACAACGCTGCAGCAATGGGCGGAATCAATTTTTTTGAAGTGATTCCATTGGTAACTCCTGCTTCTTTGTTGATAGAAATTGCGGCAAGGATCAAAAACCTTTTCAAGGAGGTTGAAGAGCTGGCGAAATTAGCAGAATTCGAGGCTGCCGTAGAAGAAATTGAACCCAACAGCAACGACGGGAAACTGTGAAGGTTTTTCAGAGAATATGATGTGCTTGAAATTCAAACATGGAGGAATTGTATTTTACAATGATATAGAGAGCATCAACAGGATACTTGCAGTACTAATAAAAGGCTAAACTTGTATCTTGTGTTTAACATAACATAATATCGGAATCAAGACTTAAAATCAAGAGTGGTGAGAGTGCATTGCAAAATCAGAGATAGATGGTTGTGATATCCTTGGAACCAATGTAGGCCAGCTGGGTGGAACAAACGTGAGGACCATCCTTGTCCGGACAGATGAAGAGTAAATATGTGGAAGATCACATAGCGAACTTGCCTTCTTAGTCTGCGAATTGTATTCGGAAATCTTATAAGTTTTATTCTTATTACGAATACATATATAATAGTTGTTGGCATTAGTAGGATCTATGGCGAATGCTTGCCAGCGGCTTTCGTCGAAAGTAATACCGGTACGGTACGCAAATTTACAGTGGAGGCACCACTCGCCCGTTTCATAATTATCAAGTTTCCAAATGGCACATTGATGATGCGAGGCAAGAACAAATATCTTCAAGCAATAGAGTTCACCTTGGCTGACTCCTAAGAACATTCTGGTTTCGAACGAGTCAGGTATTTCTATCACGCGGCATTGCTCCAGACTCGGATCAAATGCTACAATAACGTCGCTCAGGTCACTTTCCCAATGCAAAACTCCTCTGAATTCAGTGGCATCTACGATGCTACAGAAAACAATCTGACGCCCACATGTTATTGTTGACACCTTCCATTGGCTTGTCACGGAATCAAATATCTCTAAATCAAGTGAATCTGAGACTATTACTTTTGTATTGGAAACGATCCTTACCACTTTGAAACTAGTGCAAGTGCTTGTCTTATATCCTAAATCGCAAACAATTCCTGTTAAAACAAAGGAATTGCAAGTGGGTGGCAGAGGAAGAGTAACCCACTGCTTTGTTAATGGATTACAGACATAGTATACACACTTACAGGGATGATCTGATCTGCAGCATAATACCAATCCGTTACTTGAACATAAATAACACTGAAGCTGTGGGGGAATCAGAAAGTCCAAAGAAAATTCTTTGCTTGAGTTTTCAGACCATGATTCGTTGATGTGGGTGGAGTAATGCAAGGTGAGACCATAGGGAGACCTGAGCATGAAGTCGCGGCGAAAAGAAGGATGAGAGATGAGTGATAACCAAAGCTTGCAAACTGCTTTGCTCGTATGGATGGGTTTCAAGGGAAGTTTGGAAAGGATTTCTAGCAGTAAATCTTTCGGTAGATCGTTAATAATAAATCTTTCACTTGAAGAAGCCATGATAACAGATATGATTGTATGGAGTGGACGCCTAGGGAATTTCAAACCAAACTACTCGAGGTCTGTTAATACCGGTTTTGCGGGTACTATTTATAGCAATTAGATCGCTTAATCGGACTTAAGTTCCTAGTTAAAATAAGATTTTAATTTTAATAAAGTTCTAATACAACTAGAGTTCGTTTTCCTTTTAAAACTCTGTAATATCTTGAACTTGGTAAAACGAAAATTGTCGAGAGTTGTTCTACTTTCTCCACTCTTCTAAATAGTACTAATATGGATAGACCGAATATGAATTAAATTATACAAATTAAATTAAAACAGATTAATTAATAAATATATGAAAATAATTATGAATTGTAAACGGATTTTATCGGATCAGGTTGGATCATATGATTCATTGTAAGTCAAATTATATGATATTATTTTAAAAAATACATATGCATTACCTATAAAATATTTATCATTTAATAAATTATATAATCTATTCCATGATGCTATTATATATACATATAGAAAAGTCAGATTAATTTTTTTATTTTCAAATTTTAATTTGATTCTGATCTATTTTAAAAAATTATATAATACGTTTGTTTAAACACCCATCTAACCCGTAACCCATTTCTTCTGTGTATTTGAGATTCGAAGTTACAATTATACAGTATTAGAGTTCATATATAATGAATATATGAATTCATAATCAAAGAGCATGATTATAAATATAAAATTAATTTTAAATATTTTTTATTTTTAAGCAAATCCCATTTTATCCAAACTCTCAATTATGATTGGGATCACTAATTATATAAAGTAAGCAAATGCGAAACCGATTGCTAAGTTTTTTTTTTTTCAATTTTTGTTGGTCCTTATTCAAAAAATGATGATAGGTTTGGTAAAAAATTTAATTTATTTGATTTTTTAAGATTTTAATTAATTTAATTCTATTTTTTTATTTTTAATTAATCAATTTAATTATTTTTAAAAAAATTTAATGCAGAATATTCGATTTTGAATACCCAATCCTAATAAGAATGGGAATAAAGAGGGAAAGGAAGTCAGCAATTTTGGACAATGCTGCAAGATTAGAGCGCCGCATCATCTTCTAGGGAAAAAAAGTAGTTTTTATAATTTAATTAATATATTTTTATTAATACATCCCTAAATTAAAAAAATAACATATTACTAATCTAAAAAATAAAAAATCACTGATTTTTAAATAAATTAAATAAGAATATATTATATATTTAATAAATTAATTATAATTTAAAAAAAACGAATAAATAAAAAAAAAGTGAAACCAACAAAGATATTAGTATTAAAAACTATTTTGATCAATTACCTAAAAAAAGAGAAAAAAAAAGTAAATAGCTACCACGAACATGAGTCTGCAGAGTCTACCAGAAACTCCACTGCCATCTTCAAGATTGTTTGATGCACGTAGCTCCTCTCTTACCCCTGGCTGGCCAAATTGTTTAGAAGTCCCTGAAGAAAATGTATCTTTTACTTGGTCTTCTTTTCTATGGCTTTAAGATTTTAACTTTTGTTCATATACTCACCATGCCTGTTTTTTATACCGCTCTACTTCAATTTTTTATTGTTATTTGAAATTGTATTGTACGATTTAAATCTCAAATTGAAAACTATAATTTTCAGAATGTTAATTCTTGTTCATATATGTAGTGCTCTCTAGATATCTATACAATTCAAATTTCACCTAATTTTGGTTCCCCTGTTAACCATCATCATCAGTAACTCTCACAAGTTTCTATCTCAAATGTACCGCCCACAACTATCAATTGGACAATGGAGGCACTGCGAGACAATCATCTAATCCGGCGAAATCTTCTGGTGCATATACTTCGTTGGCCTTCCATTCCTGATTTATTTTGGAGATAATAGTGTTGTACACTGACCACTCTTTTAGTTCGAAAAGAATGAAACTTTTCTTTAAATCTTCTACTGCTGCTTGCATCTGCCCGAAATTTCCCTTGCGATTCTCGACGTCTTCTTCCGCCGAGGACAATGAAGCCAATAATAACGATGATGATGTCTCGGAAGAGGGTAACCCTTTGTTGATGCATATAGCCTCCAAACATATAATCTCCTTGAATAACTCGAGCACAAATTCCTCCTTCAGATAAATTTCAACAGCAACTTTATTTTTCTTCCTCTCTCTCTGAATCCTTTCTTTGATAATATTCCATCTCTCTTGCATCTCCTTAAGCACCTCACATATCTTTACAATAACAAAAGATCTTTCATTGTTACCCTGAAGCAGCCAATTACAGCATCTAACTAAACTGTTCAAAGCCTCTGTGCTTGAATCATCTTCTGAACTCAAGAAGAAGTAATCAACGAGGGCCCCGGACAACTTGATCCCATACACAGCAATTTTATCCTTCACCCCTTTGATTTTCTTGGAGATTTGGTCTCCTCGATTTAACTTCTCCTTTTCTTCCATCCACTCAGAGAAGCTTTTGGATGCCATTTCTTCCTTAAAATCCAAGAGAGCTATCATTTTCCCTTCCAATCCATCAAAGTTGTTCTGTACATTCATTAATTTGCGCATTCTTCTATCCAATTCCTTAATTTCCAACATTGGACTGGCGTTGAACACCGTATCCTTCTTCAATTTCTCCGCGGCTATCGTACTATCTCCGTCCTTTTCTTCTGCCATTGCCAATTGATTCTACGATTGCAACTAGAAGACAAAATGGTTTTAAAAGCGAGAAAGAAAGTGAAAGAAAACGAAAAAAGAAAGAAACAGAAAAATCTTATAGCTTTCTTGATTTTGAGAGAATTTTCAAGATAGCATCTTTGTTGCAGACGCAGTACTCTCCTTGAATACACATATATAGAGGAGAAGGGATGCCGTTGAGTGCACGTGCCATCTCTTGTCAATGCTTTGACCACTATTTAAATAACTTTTCATTGCAAAGGGCAATTGCACTGGGCCTTCCAACTATCACTTTTGTTGTTTGGGTTTCAATTTCCGATTAAAGGGACTGACCAAACTATTCAATTAGGCCCAGAAGAAGGGCTTTCTTTCAAAACACAGCAGTCTGCACAAACAATTCCAAACAGATTGGCCTTTTCCCACAAGGAGAATGGCACTCCCGTAATTACAAAATCAAACCAGGCCTATTTTAGGTATCCCAGCCCAAAACTATATCAACGGCAATAATCCTCCTCTCCACTCCGACTCCGTCATCTACAGCATAAACCCCCAAAAGCCCCATACCGAGAGAACATTCCAGTTCCATTTTCTCTTAGGCAAACAATATCCATATCAAGAGAACTGTCTCTATTCTCTGTTTTTGTTCGACAGAATTTCTACGAATCGGAGATATAATGGTTGATGTAGCCGATAAATTGGCTTATTTTCAAGCAGTCACTGGCCTTGAAGATCCCGATTTGTGCACAGAGATTCTCCAGGCCCATGGCTGGGACCTGGAACTCGCGATCTCCTCTTTCACTTCTAATAACAACACTAACGGTGACGATACTATTGCCTCCACTACGACTGCACCGCCCGCCACCGACACCGACACCGGGACTTCCGCCGCGGGATCTTTGAATTCAGCCCCTCGCGATGGCTTTGATCGTTCTGATTCTGTTGCCGGCGCTGTGGCCTCAGCTGCCCCCGGTTTAGCCTGGAAACTCATTACCTTGCCCTTTTCTGTGATTTCCGGCAGTTTAGGGCTAATATCTGGGGTTGTCGGGCTCGGTTTATGGGCTGCGGGTGGCATTCTGTCTTACTCGCTTGGAATGATCGGGTTGGGACCAGGTGCGGGTCGGAATGGCGAGTCTTCGGCTAGATTAATTTCGGTATCGGCTGCGGCGAGGGAGGCGACGGAGTTTGTATCGGTGTTTGAGAGGGAGTACGGTTCTAGACGGCCAAATTTTGTTAGCGAAGGTTTCATGGATGCGCTTCAGAGATCGAGGAACGCTTATAAGCTGCTGTTTGTGTACTTGCATTCTCCTGATCATCCTGATACGCCTGCCTTTTGCGAGAGGACTCTGTGTTCGGAGGTTTTCACTGCGTTTGTTAATGAGAATTTCGTGTCTTGGGGAGGAAGCATTAGAGCTAGCGAAGGATTTAAGATGAGTAATAGCTTGAAGGCTTCTAGATATCCTTTTTGTGCCGTTGTTATGCCTGCCACAAATCAAAGGATCGCATTGCTTCAACAGGTAATGAATCTAGCGGGTTTATCATTCTCTTGGTTAATTATAGATTCAAATTTCATGCTCTTTTTTCATTTTTCTTTTCTTTTCTTCTTCTTCTTCTTCTTTTTTGTCTCACTTGTGCTATTTGATATCTAATTTGAAACGGGTTGCATATGGATATGGATTGTATTTTGTTAATTTAATTCAATTCAATCCTGTTTTGTCATTTTATTTTTCTTTTTGTTTCATTGTGACTTTGAGTACTATAATGTGGCGTGCGTGTGCTTTGACATTCCTGCAAGTACTGTTGAATAGGCTATGATAGAAATGTTTCTGAACTCTTTGTGTAAAGAGTTGTTAGATATGTAAATGAAGATTTAGAGACCATCCTAGAGGATGATGTTAGCATAGACTTCAAATCCAGTGGATCATTTTATATTAGGATTTTGACTTCAATTTCAAGTTCCTTAAAATTTATTTGGAGCTAATCCCTGGCACTAATAGTATCTCACTTAAAATTGGGGTGTGGTAAGGTAATTGTTGATGGCGGCATGGTTCAAGCTGGAACTTGGATTTTTGGAATGAAGCTTTTTTGAATGAATATGATAAAGATAGTTACTGTTGGGGATTCTCTCCATTTCTGGAGGAATATTTTGGAATTCTCTAGATGCATAATTATTTTATGTTTTTCTATTTTTTGTGATTATTTTTTCTTCAGTGAGGTGGTTTGATATGTATACATGTACTGATGGTTAGCCTTTGGATATTATCAATTTATGATTGTTGCTTTTGTTTGTTCCATGGATTGATGTAGGTTGAAGTAAAACTTTTGACAGGATGAAAAAATTAGCGAATCTTAATGGTGAATTTGAATCTTTTCTTTTTTAATTTAAAATCTTCTCTTTCTTCCTGAATCTCTTGGTTGTTCTATATGCACTCGAGTGGCAGTAAGGTTTGAATTTAAAATATGCAACTAAAGTGTACTTCAGCTTTTATTTTATTTTTTTCCTTCTCGATATTTTTCCTTTTCTTACATATATGATGAATGATTATAGTGTATTTGAGGAATCGATACATGGGTTAATCAAAGTTGTTGATAGTTATGTTACATAGCTGTATTTTGTTAATTGGCTAGGTTGCTGAAAAAGTTTGTTATGATTGAAAAATTAATACTGCATGCATGTAGATTTTTTTTTATGTTTTTTTTTAACTACAAGTTTGTTAAATTTGTTGGATTTGTTTTTCATAGAAAGGGGAAAAGTAATTTGAAGTTATACAAGTTAAATAGGATTTCTTACTGCAACATGTTACTGTAGCTTCTGTTTTCATTGAATAGTGAGTCCTTTAAGGATAGTTATTTTGTTGTGATGATGAAGTTTCTCAGAGTTAATTGAAGTGGGGTGGTGGTGACAGAATGAGCTGCTTTAGGGGATCTTTGAACCACTAATTTGATTACATTTGATGCATGCCATTCTTCCACAACTTCCTGTAACCCTCGTGTTTATGATATAAAATGAAGCATCCATTTTTTTTCTGCTTTCAGTATTAATCCAGCTATCTTCATGGTGATGAAAGTGAAATGGGCATTACTTTGTTCTTACACCCAAATTTACACAGCATGCTGCGTTAGGTTCCTAATTGTTTAGAAGTTTGCCTTGTTAGCTTTATGATTATCTATGTCGTTGTCTGCTATTTCATCTGATGGTTTGATTTTAGTTACTTCGTTTTACTGGGCTAGCAAGCATACATTCTTATGAGCAATTTCTTTTTCTTTTCTCTTTTTTCAGTTAATGTTATTGAGTGCTTTTATTTTCAAGCACTAGGTTTTTTTCATTGTAAATCGCAACAATAGCACTACTGTGTTTTCAGCCTGTTCCATTATTTTAGTTAGATCTTCATTTTAGTTGCTAGTTCTAGTGTCTTGATGAACCCGAATTATATGTGAAAAGTTGCCTTCGTTGTGTTTAGGTTTGAGAAGATGACAATTTCATCACTCTTGCTGTACAGGTTGAGGGACCAAAATCTCCTGAAGAAATGCTCATGATATTGCAGAGAGTCCTCGAAGAAAGTGCACCTGTTCTTGTTGCAGCAAGGCTTGAAGCAGAAGAAAGAAGAAACAATGTGCGGTTGAGGGAGGAACAAGATGCTGCTTACAGAGCTGCACTTGAAGCAGATCAAGTATGTCGCTAAGCAGTTTGCAATCTTTTTTCCCCCACTTGGGTTTGGTTTATTTTCTTCCCTTGACTAAAGCTTCTGGGATGTATGGCTGATGGTTTTTGCATTTGCTTTTATTGTTGTTGTTAGTATCATTTTCTTTGTTAATTTGTGCCTCCCTTGTCATGTTAGGCCAGGGAACGCCAAAGGAAAGAAGAGCAAGAACGTCTGGAGAGGGAAGCTGCTGAAGCAGAAAGAAAACGTAAAGAGGAAGAAGAGGCTCAAGAGAGAGCAGCACGTGAGGCTGCAGAAAAAGCAGCTGCCTTGGCTAGATTACGGGAGGAGAAGGCCCTCTCACTTGGTGCTGAACCTGAAAAAGGACCAGATGTTACCCAGGTAAAAATCTCATGGTTAATTATTTTATTCTATATTGTTGTTAATATTAAATATTTTATTATGCGGTGGAAATGAGAATCTTTTGGATCTAATGCTTCGCTTAAATTCTTCCTTTGCTAATCAGGTTTTAGTTCGCTTCCCAACTGGAGAACGCAAGGATAGAAGGTTCCAGAATACTGCAACAATCCAATCTCTATATGATTATGTTGATTCTATGGGTTTCGTGGAGATTGATACATACAGCCTGGTTTCAAATTTTCCGCGGGTTGTTTATGGTTCAGATAAACTCTCTTTGTCCTTGAAAGAGGCAGGATTGCATCCTCAAGCCAGCCTTTTCGTGGAGCTGAACTAGGAAAGGTGTAATGCCAAGTAATGTCAACAAGAGTAGTCCAAAATGAAAAGCAGGGTACTTTGTTATGTCTCTCTTTCCTATCTCAGCTTTGAATCGTTAGCAATGGTAGACATAGTGGCTCCTTGATTCAGTATATGGATGTTACATTTTCCATGCAATGAAGAGTAGCAAGGTTGAAAATAGGGTTGCAATAATGATACTAATGTTGCACATATATCAAGTTTGGACAAATTCTATTATTACTTTACCCATGTTATTGTTTGTGAGAATGGAGTGACAAAAAAAAAAACAATTTGATAAATGATTCGATTGGGTTTGCCATGCTGAAAGTGGAAGAATCTGTTGAGAATACTATGCTATCTTGGTTCCTGTTTCCTGTTAAGAAATGGCATCTATGATATTGACAATCATATTATGAGATGATAGTTAGGTGGTGTTAGCACTGGCTAATTTGCAAGTGTAGGATTGGATTAGGCTGCCTCACGCTTAATGCCTTAGTGTTAAATGTGTACTAATGACATGATTAATTGTTCGTTTCTCATGCAGAACCATCATTAGGATATAACAATATTCTACTACTAATGATAATAATAATAACGGTAGTCACGAAAGGTTTTTTTTTTTTTTTTCTTTTTTGGAAGATTGGAGTGAACTTATTGATTACTGCAACGAGGAATGGTTAAAGACAGCAGCAAGTGGCTGTTGCATGGAATTCTCGAGAGTCAGGACCTTATGCGATGTCTTGCAGCACTTGCTATTTATTCCCACTAGTAAAGTTATTGTACATTTGTAGATAAGAGGGAGAGAAAGGGAGTTCTTACACTATTTTCGTTTGTATCCAACCCTTTCTTCCCGCTTGTCTTTTTGCAATACCAAGCAAAGTAACACAAAATTTTCTTTAAGCACTGTAAAATAATCAAATGGATCGAAATGTCAATTTGCTCTTTTGTTTTCTATATGAGGTTCAAATTTACCATCCAGTTAATTTGATCCTTTCAGTTAGGACCAATTTGCTTTAAATTTTGGCAGTTTCAAGAAAAAGAAAATATAAAAATGGTTACGTTTTAACTGAATTCCTATTCTTATTGATTTCTAAGAATTTAAGCTAATTTATAAGTTTCAAAATTAAATTGCTGTTACATCCTCCTCCTCATTATTATTATTATTATAAGAAATCTAATTGCAATTCAAATTCAAGACCCACAATTTTGAAATGAACCATTAAAGTAGAATTTAATAGTACATTGGCCATTACTTTGAATGAAACCAATTCTTATTCCATTAGTTTATTCCACATATATGGTTTTATTAACACAGTCGTTATGAAAGCAAATAGACTTAAAGTTTAATTAAATTCGAATACTAAGAATTATATAAATAATTGTAAAGAGTATTATATTCTTATAATTAATGAATATAAATATTCAAAGAATTTTATTATTATACTCATTAATTTTTAACTTATAATGTTCAAAGATAAGCCTGAACTACCTTAAAAAAGAAAAAAGAAAGATGGCTTGAAGCCTTGATCTCAACCTTAATTAGTTGAAATGAACTTAGTTTATTTTCATTGAATAATTAATACAATCATACAAAATTAAGTAAAGTGGTCCTTTTTTCTTATTATAAAAGTAAAGTGACCTTAATTTTTAAATAATTATACCACATGTTATGCCTGTTATTTAGTTCATTCAAAGACTAATC
>CANXYI012307412.1:0-10986 GCA_948208565.1 Hura crepitans | reverse complement strand
AAATTTCAACTTTGAAATTACTTGAGGTAAAAAGGTGAGGATATTACATCCGCATCTGCTCCTTACTTTCCCATGTTGCCTTTATCGTGTTGTGGTGCCTCTATAATATTTTGACTAGCGGGATTGATTTGTTCCTCAGTTGCTTTACTTCCTTGGTTAGGTTTTGCACTAGTTCTTCCTCATACATCAAGTTTGGTTGAACTTGAATTTCTTCTACAGCAATCACATGCGTTGGATCTAACTAGTATTGACTCAACATAGATACATGAAAGACATCATGTATCTATTGCAACTCAAGTGGTAGGGCAAGTCTATATGCCAAAGGACTCACTCTTTTTGTGATCTCGTAGGGTCTTACCAAAACCAATAATTCACTTTGGATTTTAAGTTATCCCTCGGGGTAATAAAAATTTTTTAGGCCAGGGATGACCTAGGATGTGCCCGGACAATCCTAAAAATATTAGACCCTAAAGCTCAAAAATTCCACTGATTTCATTAGTGAAAGAATTTTTGGATTTTGAGGTAATTTGTGAATTCTCACAATTTTTGAGATTGACATACAAATCGAGGCAGTCTAAAAACTGCCCTATCGATGGAATTTGGCCACAAAAATTTATGAGCATGTAGAGGGGATTAAAATATGAATTTTAAAACAACAGTGTAATTTTTTGTGGTCCATGTGAGTTTTGGTGGATTTTTTAAGTTTACCGTAAATCGAGTCAAGTTGGGGTGGCCCGAGGGTTATAGGACCCACCTCTAACCTTGTCTTTTAGCCAAAGACCCTTGCCAAGTGGCAAAGGTGAATGCCAAGTGGTCTTTTCCACTTAAAAATAAAAGAAATGGTTTTCTTTTCTTTACACTATTGTCGATGCCATAAGGGGAGAGGAAGGCCATTTTCACCTCCTTCTTCATTACATTTCTAAGGTTTTACACCACTTAAATTCCTTTTGGTATGTTAGGGAGCTAAGAGAAAAGGAAGTAAGCAAAAGAAATTCCCACGAATTTTCTAAAAATCTATAAAGTTTTTTAGATCAACACAGTCTAGCAAGTGCCTCTAAGTGAGTCCTATGCCTTTTTCCCTGCTATTCCCATGATTTTTGGGGTTGTAAAGGTGTGTTTGAGTGACTTAACATTCATAGGTATATGCTTATACGGTCTTGAAGTGAATTAAGGAGAACAATTGCTTGGAAGAGGGTAGAAAAAGCCATCGTAGAAGGCTGGGATTGAGGTTTAGGGAGGTTGAAAGTGTGTCCATTAAAAGATTTTTGAATTCTTCCCTATTGGGTCACACATTTCTTTCCCCATAGCTCATGTGTATGTATGTTGGTAATTATGAAGAGAGAGCTTATGAAATGGTTAAAGAAGCTTATGTTGGCTGAGAGCTATGGTAGATTTTTGGGCATATGGATTGTTAGAACACTTAGTTAAAATGATGTTTAGGGTGCATGGTGCATGAGTAATAGGCCTATATTTTGTGAAGAAATGTTTCGGTATGCATATTGTGCTCAAAGTGTGTATGGAACTAATACATGGCATGTGAAATGGTATGCTTATCCTTTGAAATAGAATTATGGTCAAGAGTTAGGTTGTACTTGAATTACCTTATTCGGTATTATAATATATACTAGTAGCAATTAAAGTGATTGTGCCATGCATAGAAGCCTAAATGAATGATGTACATTAGTTAAATGTATGAATAAGGTGGATATGTAAGTTAATCCAAGAGGTATGTCAAAGGAAATGGTGTGTGCATTTTAGTGTAGGGTAAGGAAGTAAGAGGTAATATTAAGCTCCAAATAGTAGATAAGAAATGTGTGCAATAAATGGTATGTAAAATGCAATTAAACTTGCCTAGGATTAAAGCATGAAGAATAACTTGCATTTGCCTCAAGGGCTATAGTATGTACTTGCACAATGTGCTTGCCTTTTTGTGTCTATAATATCTAGTATGGGGAAGCCTATTATGACAACATTTGAGTCTATGATTAGGCTTTGTGAATGACATAGGATTGGTTGGCTTAGGCTCATGAGATAAATGTAAATAATGGCTGAAATTTGCTTTAAAAAATAAGGTAAATTAGACCTATAATGCTTAGTAAACACTTGGCTGCAATGACATGTAACTGTCCTAAAATGACCATTGCCTACAGCAATAATTTCCTTATATAGTAAATGGCTTAGAACTATAATATATTTATGAAGATTAAAGGTAGCATGATATAAAAAAATTATGGTCAATTGTACCTTGATTATATACCTCTAATAATATACCCGACTCAATCTGCTTGTGGCCATACTAGATCGAGCTAATTTCAAACGGTGCTATAAAAATTACAACTATCCTTTTTTGGGTTTATAATATTAAAAAGGGTTAATCAGTAAAAAAAATAGACATAGATTGAGATTAAATGTCCCTTTAGATAGACAAAAATTGGATGGGTTGACCAGTTAACTTAGGGATTCTTAGCAGTTGCTGCACTATCTTTTTTCAGACAAGGCCAGTACAGCGATATAGGTCCCTATTAGGGCCATTGTACTAGTCTATTGGATAGACAACTTCCTATCCTTACTATCAGATGCCAGAATTGATATTGTTAGTGCAGTGACATAGGTACCTGAGGGCCACTACACTAGTATATTAGATTGACCAGCTTGCTAGGTAGATAACCTTTGATATTTACACATTAGGTGCCAGAATGTGTTTAGGCTGGTGCTGTGGTGTATGTCAAGAATAGGGACCACTGCACTTGTTATTTGTCCCATTAGATTTAGTGTCATTAGGGTTATTTCCTGAGATGGGCCTATAAAAGTAATTGAATAAACTTAATAAATATACTTATGGCTATAAATTACAACATAAGCGTATTTTGGTAATTTTTTTCCATTGATATTGCTTAATGATTTAAGTTGTAAAGATTATGCATATAAAGAATAATAATCATCCTAGAACATAATTTATATGAGTTACAATGATTAACTAGATAAATTATAGATAGAGACACCCTAGGGGTAAAATGGTAATTTTTACATGTTGATACTCTAAGTTGAACTCAAATACCAGAACAAGATAGGAATATGAGTTTTATGCATGAATAAACTGGAGGGCATGATTTTAATTTTTGAATTCACCATTGAGTATTTTATACTCAGCATACCTATTTCAGTGTGCAGGTACCAAGATTAAGCATGTCACCTTGTAAATCATGCGAGAAGTTCAGAGGGCAAGTCTGAGGAGCTTAACAATATATATATGTATAGTTTTGCACTTCATGTACTTGGGTATGGGAAATAGAGTATGATGTATATAAAGAGACTCATGAATGTAATTATGTATGTATATATATAATTAGACTTTATGTTTATAATCAGTGTACAGCCTTATGTGTATGCATACTAGATGTATTTGATTTGTGAGCCAAGGGCTTTGTGTGCATGATTGTTATGGCCTGAGGCCTAAGTTTTGTTATGTGATAGTTGATGGTGATAGGATGATATCTAGGGGACCAGAAGGGTCCATGAGATGGGTTAAATGTTATAGAAGTGTTACATGTAATAGAATATTTATGGGATAGTGATCGGGCAGCTATTATGCTGCCAAATTCCTTAGAAATACCTAAAAGTGATTAAATATCCTTCCTAAAATAATCTGACATCATGAAATGAACCTAAATAGCCTATTAGAGTAGACTAGTTGATATTGAGGGTCAGAAAATATTTTCTAAAGCAATGTGATTAAAAGTTAAATGTGTTAGGGCGAGAGCAACACTAGGATGGGTGACCTAGTGATAAAGGCACTGCTTATTAGGTTTCTCTCGGAATCCAGTAGGGGTAGTTGCAAAGAACCAAAGTTCTCAAAATAATTAACCACTTGATTTTATGTATGATGTAGATCCTTATTATAAAAATAAGTGTGCAAGAACCAAAGTTCTCAAAATAATTAATTTAGTCACTATACCATTTTATATTTTGTTAAATTGGTGTTTTCTTAATAAAAATGGGTTTTTATTTTTCCTTCATAAAGTCAAAAATGATAAATCGCCTTTCTAAAAATAAACATGTGAGAACAAAAGCTCTCCAAATAATCAATGGCCCTATTTTATTTAGAGAATTATTTAATTTAAAGCCTTTTATTTTTTTCTGTAAATATGTTCTATTATTCCATTATGTGAATATGTGATTTATTTTGATGCCTAAAACCCGCTTGAAGAAAATGGATAATATTATAAATTCAAAGTCAAAATTAATATTTACTTGAGCTATAAATAGGAGTAGGGTTACGAACCGCTCTGGTTTTGGCATTATAAGGTATTTCCTAACTTTTGTTGGGTAGCGACTCCTACCTTATGGTGCCTAACTTACTCTTCCTGGGCTAATAAAGTAGGAACAATTTAGGATTCCTCGAATCCACTTCCCCCCTTTTGAGACTTAAGGAGTGAGGTTTAAGTTAAGTCCTTGGTTATTTCGATTTGACCGGCCCATAAGAGCAAAAAGAGAAGGCCAACATTGGTGCCTTTTACCTATACGAGAATAGTGATAACTCCATTAGGGACACCATGAGATCATGCTCTAAAAGTATCTCAAATTAATATGGAACTTCATGTTTGCATTTATAATATTAACTTTTTTCAAAACTGTATCACATGTTAGAGCCTTAGAATAACATAGGTGTCCCTTTCTCACCCTGATGTTATTTCGAAGCATGAACCCATTTTCAATCAATTTAGAAAAATGTTAGGAATGACATCAAATCCAAGCCTCATTCCTATAAGTTATATGAAATGGTGAACCAATCGATCATATGCTCATGACATGATAGAGCCACTATAGAGGGACCATGCTTCGATGACTATAACTTGCATAACCTAACTGTGAAGCCATGTAATGGTGAATAGCAACTTCCCTAGGGAACCCTAATTAATTATGAATTATGTACTGTGTGAGATAATATATGTGAAATATGAATTAATCATATCGAAATTATATTGACACCATTGACCCTTTTTAAACTAGAATGTGCTAAACCCCATATTTTGGCTTGGTTATATATATCAAACATATATATGCCAAATATCTTGCATGCACTCTTTAAATACTAGAGAAATAATGTTCACCTATTCGTTGTTAATTATTTGAACTTGTTGAGCCCCCGATGTCACACAAGTAATCCCTCTTATGAAAGAGATCATTGACCTCGCATGTAGGAGTTGATAAGGTTGAAAGGTTCTTACTTGTGCTTGTTGTTGTAAGCATTAATATACACCTTTATTTCATGCATTCACATGCATTTGATTTATCATTTCTAACCCTTTATCTTGTAGCCATCATTGACCCTCGAGCCACTTAGGTACATTGGTTAGATGAAAGAATAACTCAACAAAAAGTTATCTGTACCACTCATAACAAAATAGATAGGGCAGGAGTAGTTCCTCAGCTCAAAAATTTGAAGACTTTGAAAAGAAAATGATGTCCCTGATCTCAAAAGCAATTATTGGGGTCACTCCTACTTTTGGTACACCTCTATCTATCGAAGTGATTATAGTCACACTTGCAAAAAAGGTTGCTACTATTTTTGGGGGAATTAGAAACAAGAAAGCTGAATACTTTAATCTGAAGTTTAATTTCCTTAAGGATTCTAAGGATTAATCTTAGAAGAGAGTTACATCCTAAAGGACTGAGGATGCCGCTACGAAGAAGTTAGAAAAAAAGATGCCTGAGTTACCCAAGTTTTATGGGATGACGGATTCAAAAGCCCATTTTAAGCAGTATGCTATAGGTATGAGGGGCATAAAACTTAGCACAAAGTAAAAGAAGACTGGGGTAAGTTTATTGAAGCTTTTATCAATCATTATGATTGCAGCACTCCTATAGAGGATACAATGAAAAACCTTAAGCCGATTAGACAAAAGCACAATGAGACCTTTGTAGAGTACTTAACAAGAGAGTGGTTTAGAGTTCTAGAAATGAGAAAAAAGCCAAAAACATCATACCAGATCAATATGTTCATTAAGAATGCTAGTCCATACTTGAAAGATGGGTTAAAAGCAAAAGGGCCTAAAGACTAGGAATCACTGAAGGATATAAAAATAGTTTTGGAAGAAGATCATGTTGATAAAAAAAGGAGCTCAAGAGGGTTTAATAATAGGAGAAATATGAGTTGTAGAGGGATAACTAAAATAGGTATTAGTGGAACCGGTAAGACTATCGAGGTATCTGCTATTACTAGGCATTACTCTAATTTGTGCAAACTGCTGTCTTGGTGTTTGAAATGATTCTAGAAGGAAGGGAAAATTCAACCTCTACCTTATTGACCTCTCACAAATAAAGGGCAATCATATCACAGATTGGACTTGTATTATTAGTATAATTAGCACACAGGCCATGATATAGATAACTATCATACTTTAAGGGATAAAATCTAGGATTTGATTGATTCAAAATAGATACCTAATCTAGAGAAAAGACAGAAGGGTCAAGGTGCTTACTCTTGCATTCCTCCACCTGTCAACATGGTCAATTCAGGATTACCAAAATGGTAAGTGTTGCGGGATTTGTATGGAAATTACTACCTAGTAGTGCAAAGAAAGATAGAGTCAAACTAGGGTTTATTTGTTCTACTGATATATAGGCTATAGATAGTGAAAGTGAACCAAAAGATCAAGTTCAGGACTTACTATTTTTTTTAGATTTAGAGCAAAAACTAGGTATAGAGGGAAAAACCAATGCGGTAACTCGAAGTGGACAAATAATTCTAGAGATAGAAAATTAGCCAATGTCCTCAAATTAATAAACTCTCCTGATTTTATGTATGTCATATGTTTATGATTTTATTTACTTTAATGTATGATATCTTTACTTGCTTTACTTTTAATTTAATCAATTTTTATGTGCAAATGTGTTTTTATTTTTATGGCAATAAATTCATGCTCGAGTGGATTGATAAAAATTAGGACCATCGAGATAAAAAAAACTAATATTAGGCAGTGGGCACAAATAAGAGGAATTCTCAAACATTGGAATCTCTTTAGTTTACTTCCTAAATTAACCAATTGGGTGGTGAGTCATACTCACCACTAGGTAAACTACCTCATAGAGGGACATTATTACATGTTGACCTTTAACCATCCTTCAGATGGTGACACCACTAGGGACTGTCTCCTATGAGAATTTGCTCTAAAAGTGCCCTATAATTATTATTTCTCGAATCTCTAATTCTAAGGTTTACCATTTCTCGAAATTGCATAACATGCTAAAGCCTTAGAATAATTTAGGCATTCCTTTTTACCTCTGATGCTTCCTAAAGCATGAAATCATTTTCATTCAATTTGGTGGCTTGTTAAGGATGATCACTATCACTCTAAGCCTTATACCTAGTGTAACATGAAATGTGAACCAATAAGTCACTATCACCCATAATTGGGCAGACCTATTAGAAGGGACCCTTATTTGAAGGACAATAACTTCAAAAATAGACTATACCATAGTCCATGTAATTGGCCCATATATGTTTCCCTTGGGATACTATAATAAGTTGCATTGTATATGATGTAGAATACTATTGTGAAATGAATTTCACTCTTTCTTAAAAGACAAAGTTTAATTTTTGGGCCTTTTGTAATTGGGATGAATTAAACTAATTTTTGTCTTAAAAAGGTTAGAATTCATCTAACAATAGCTATCAAAACCTCTTGTATGCTAAAGAGTGTTATGCTACTAATTTGAAACTTTGCACCACTCATGTTCTTGTATTCCCTATTAATGCTTGAATAAAGCCCGCCTAAGATAGTTATGGCTAGACCACATGTGTGGGATAAATAAGGTTGGAAGGCAACTTGTATATGTTTGTCTATGTTGCATTTCATGTATACATAAACTCATGCATCATATAAGTATGATAATTTCCATGCATCATTTAATAATCAATTGTGCTTGATAGCCATCATTGATTGGTTGTTGAGAAAATGTTAGAGGAGGCAGCAAAGTAGGCTTGCGCATAGATTACCCACACCTACTTTACCAAGCATTACTGAAGAGATAATAGAGAATATAATTGAGGAGATGGAAGATCAAGTTCTCAGTACCCATCAAGAGTTAAACCAAGCTCTTGAGAGAAATCAAAGAGAACTATATGACACCTTTTCTACTTTCAAAAATGAGATGTTTATTACTCTAATAGCTACCTTAAACCAACACATTAATGCCCAAGTCAGCGTATCAAACACCAAACCAAAACACACCCTATTCACCTGCCTTACCATCGACCTAGATTCCATTAGCACGTAAAACCATGGACAAATAGAATGGAGTTATGAGGCTAAATGTTAAGAATGACTACATAGAGAACTTAGATAAGGATGAGGATGATTTGATGGTAAAGATCTCCCTTACAAAGACCTTTGTTGTTAGGGAAGAAGACCCTATTATTCGTTAACTTAAAGGTAAGATAGAAGTAATGTCAAGACTAAAATTTGATGAACAGTTACCCTATAAGTTTTGCATGCTAGACATGAGCAAATTTAATGGGACATATGACCTAAGAGTTTATTTGAAATATTATGCAACCACTATAAAAAAGTAGAGGCTGATAGTGAAGTAAATCTTGGGCCTTTTTAGCATATCACTAACTAGTAAAGCCTTTGATTGGTACCATAATCTAGAACATAAGATGAGGGAAGATTGGGGTAAGTTGGCCAAAGCCTTTATTGATCAATACTGATGTAATGTTAGTGTTGAAGTGACACTAAAAGTTTTAAAGTTGGTTAAGCAAAAGGGTAAGATCAAGATATTCATTTGCAATGCTACTCCATTTTGATGGATGGGTTGAGAGTCGAAGGGATCAAAGACTGTGAATCCTTGAAAGACATTACTATAGACTTAGAGGGGGAAATGATTCCAGAAAGGGAAAGAGAGGACTTAGTTCATGTTAGAAGGGAAACAGTGGAAATGCCTAAGGCAATAAAATGGTTGATGTGTTTGCTATAGTCAAAAGATGCTACTCTAACATAGGATGACCTCTATCATGGTGTCTTAGAAGGATACAAAAATAAGAAAAGCTATAACCATTACCTGTTAAATTGACTAAGTCATAAGGGTTACCTAGGCATCATATTGATCAATACTATGAATATCATCAGCACACAAGTCATCTCAGTGATACTTGTAGGACTATGAGGAATGCCATTCAAGAACTGCTTAATTCTAAATAAATTCCTAAATTAAAAGAAAGATAAAAGAAAAGGACAATCCTATCACAATGATTCCCCACCAGTTTTTATGTTAGAATTTGGCTTGCCAAAATAGGTGGTACTTTAAGACATCTATGGTATTTCCTATGCATATGAGATTGGTGAAAGTTTAAAAATAATGATAGCTGGAGTATGGTATGAGATGGACTTTAGAAAAGAGAGCAAAAAAGAGAAAAATAATATTAAGATTGAATTCAAGAGAAAAATCACTATTAAAGAGTGTAGTAGGACCTCTAGTATCTAGGATGATTCAAATGTGGAATCCAAAGAGGTAATGAGTGAGACTGTTGGGAATGAGGGAGTTGAGTTAGTGATATGTAGTGGTTGTATAGTACCAAAAGTACCATCCAAAGATAAAGGAAATGAATCTAAGATTAAAACCCCACTTAAGAAAGACATGTTGGTTAAGCAATTAAAGAAAACCCTAGCTTAAGTGTTTATTTGGGATTTTCTTATAAGCTCTCAAGAACATCATCCCAAGATGGCTCAAGCCTTATTCGACATTCAAGTATCTACTATTGCCATGCTTTAGGAGGTCTTAGAAGTTTTATGAGGGAAAAAGAAAGAAGTTATTTCTTTTGATGATCATGAGCTATCCATTAAGGGAAAAAGTCATAATCAGCCTTAGTTCATCAGAGTTAAAGTGAATGGGAAGAAAATGTCCTGTTATATGGTGGACAATGGCTCATCTCTAAATGTTTGTCCATTAAAGATACTAGCTATGCTAGGAGTGAAAGAAGTTGATTTAACTCTATTTGAGTTGGAAATTCGTGCTTATGATAACAACATTAGAAGGCTGAAGGGCACTTTTATAGCTGATGTCAAGGTTAGGCCCATAATGGATAATGGCATGTTCATAGTGTTAAATATACCTACTAGTTTCACTCTACTATTGGGGAGGCCATGTTTCCATAAGCTAGGAGGTGTACCATCCACTTTGCACTAGAAGATCAAATTCCCACATGAAAGGGGCATAATCACCATCAAGGCATTAAAGGATAACACTATGGCTACTCTTTGGGTTGTTGACTAGTCATTGATAGGATTTTATGTCATAATGATTGGTACTGATGAGTGGGTAAGTCCTACTTTCTCTAGGATTATGAAAAATTGGATTACCTTTAGTGAGCTAGTCTTGGTGGACATCTACAAGGCTTGTTAGCCATCCTAGAAGCTAAAGGTCAATCATACCAGTCAAGAAAGGGGCTGGGATATGATGAGAAAGAAAAGTCATTTTCTATAAAGAAATTTGATATACATGTCCCTCTTGATTATTACTTTATGAAAAGGAATCCTAAAAAGTCTTCTTGTAGTGAGGTAGAAGTTTTTGAAACAAGAAACTTGATGAAGTAAGGATTCCATATTTTTAATGATGTTGTTAACTAGGAGACCATAACTATCATCAAGGCTGAAGATGATGAGGAAGACAAACTAGTGACCTATTTAAACAATGTGGAACTAAATAAAGAATTTATTAAAGAGTTGTATTCTAAAAGCCTAGGTAGTAAAGCCATAAAGAATAAACTTATGAATGCGTAAGGTGAAGCTACTTAGGAGGAAGTCAAATGGAAAATTGAAAGTAGATCCAAAGAGGAAGATAATGCTATTATTGAAGTTAATGTTGTTAATGATCTTTTTTCTTATAATGATTAACTCTTTGTAGCAAAACTTGTAGAGGTTGATGACCTATTTGTTTCTAAGATTAATGACATATCTACCAGTTTTGCTTACTTGTGTGATATCA
>CANXYI012306963.1:0-11895 GCA_948208565.1 Hura crepitans | reverse complement strand
TTCTCTTTAAATCTGCATAGGATTGCTGCCTATCTAAAGCAGCCTTTAGCCTTTCTCTGATGATCTTTACCTTTTCTTCAAGATCCTTGACCAAATCCAGTCCCATAAGCTTGTGATCACTCAATTTGCTCTAACATAAGGGAGTTCTACACCGTCTCCCATATAATGCCTCATAAGGAGCCATACCCGAACTCGCTTAATAACTATTGTTGTAGGTGAATTTTGCCAATGGCAAATACTTATCCTAGCTGGCCTTAAGCTCTATGGCACATGCTCAAAGCATATCCTTAAGAATCTGAATGATCCTCTCTGACTGACCATCCATCTATAGATGAAAAGCCGTAGTGAAACTAAGCCTAGTCCCCAAAGCATTCTAGAGTTTCCTCTAAAATCTCAATGTAAACTAGGGATCTTTATCTGAAATGATGGAGGAAGGCACCCCATGGAGCTTAACTATCTCCTCAACATATAGTTCTACCAATCTCTCTATAGAATAATCTTTTCTTACTAGAATAAAATGGGTAGACTTGGTTAATCTATCAACCATTACCCAAATAGAATCATGCTTATTTCTGGTCATCGGTAGTCTAATCACAAAATCCATAGTGATCTGATCCCACTTTCATTTTGGTATTGCTATGGGATGAAGCAAATCAGAAGGAACCTGATGCTTAGCCTTCACCTGCTGACAAGTGAGGCATTTAGTCATATAATCAACTATGTCTCTATTAATGCCTAGCCACCAATAGGCTTTCTTTAAATCCTAGTACATTTTTGTACTGCCAGGATGCATTGTATACAATGCACTGTGTGCTTCTTATAGAATCTGCTGTCTTAAGTCCTTTTTCTCTGGCATACATAATCGGTCATGATAATATTGATAACCATCTTCCTTAATCTTAAACTCGGTAGACTTCCCCTCTTGAATCATACTTATGATACTTTAAAGTTTGTGATCATCTTTCTATGAATCCTTCACTATTTATATCAAGCTTGGCTTGACTTGTATCTCAGCCAACAAACCACTATTTCCTTATAGCTTTAAACTTACATACATCACCTTTAAAGCTGACATATGCTTTCTACTTAAGGCATCTACAACCTTATTAGCTTTCCTAGGATGGTAATCAATAAGGCAATTGTAATCCTTAATTAATTCCATCCATCTTCTTTGTTGCAAGTATAACTCCTTTTACATCGATAGATACTTCAGACTCTTATGGTCAATAAAAACATAGCATTTTTCTCCGTAGAGATAATGCCTCTACATCTTTAGAGCAAACACAATAGTTGTAAGCTTTAAATCATATGTTAGGTAATTTTCTCATGAGGTTTTAACTGTTGGGAAGCATAGGCCATAATCTTGCCATCCTACATGAGTACATAACCCAACCCATTCAGTGAAGCATCACTATATATGGTGAACTCTATCCTTGATACTAGCTGCACTAAAATTGGAGCCTCTATTAACTTGCTCTTAAGCTTATCAAAACTCTCTTGACACTTGCTATCCTATACAAACTTCATATCCTTCTTCAAAAGATATGTCATAGGAGCTGCAATCAAGGAAAACCCCTTGAAAAACCTTCTATAATAGCCAGCTAACCCCAAGAAACTCTTGATCTCAGTCATGGCCCTTTGCATTTTCCAGTCCATTACTACTTGAATTTTACTAGGATCAACCCTTATACCATCTACTGAAGCTATATACCCTAAAAATGCTACTTCCTTTAGCTAAAACTCACACTTGTTGAGCTTTGCATAGAGTTTCTTATCCCTCAGGATCTAAAGAACTATCTGTAAATGCCTGACATGATCATCTCTATTCTTAGAGTACAAAAGAATGTCGTCTATAAAGACTACCACAATCTAATCTAGAAATAGCTTAAAGATCCTATTCATAAGCTTCATGAATGCCACTGGTGTATTAGTTAACCCAAAAGGCATCACTAGGAACTTACAGTGACCATATCTAGTCCTAAAAGCGATCTTGTGTATGTCTGTTTATTTTACTCTCAGTTGGTAATACCCAGATCTAAGATCAATCTTATAGAACACACCTACCCTTCTAAGCTGATTAAAAAGATCATCGATTTGTAGTAAAGGATACTTGTTATTAATGGTGACTTTATTTAACTATCTGTAATGCACATAAAGTCTTAGAGAACCATCCTTTTTCTTGACAAATAGAACCAATGCTCTCCATGTTGAAACACTTGGTATGATAAAACCCTTGTCCAGAAGCTCTTACAACTCTTTAACTCTTTCAATTTCGCAAGAGCCATTTTGTATGGAGCTGTAGAAACTAGCATTGTGCCTGGCATAACTTTAATGCCAAACTCTAACTCCTGTTCTAGTGGTAAACTAGGTAACTCCTCTTGGAAAATATCCCTAAACTTAACAACTACAAGAATCTGACTTGCTTTTAAAGTCTCTATAGTGGTGTCAACCACATAAGTAAGATAAGCTTCATAACCCTTCTGTAACATTTTCTAGCTATAGTAGCTGATACTATATTAGCCATATAATCTTATCCTTCACCCAACATTGTCACTTTTGATCCATCACTTGCTTGTTACATATCCTCTTTCTCTTACAGTCCACCATGGCATGATACTTGAACAATCAGTCTATGTCTAAGATAAGGTCGAACACATTGAATGACAATTCAATGAGATCTGTAAGGAAAACTTATTCTTGTACTGACAATAGATAGTCTCTATATACTTTGTTCACTATAACATGCTATCCTATTAGGTTGCTAACCATCATATCAAAGCTAAGGTCATCTGACACTAACCCCTATTCTAAAACCTATGCAGTGCAGATATAAGAATGTGTCGACCTTACATATATCAGTACTAAAGCAAGTAGATCAAAGATATGAAATGTACCTGTAATAACATCAGTGGCCTTTGCCTCTTCTCTAGTTCGTATGGCATACTGCTTCGCTGGAGTTATACTCTTTGACTTATCCTTCTGACTAGCCCTAACTTTACTTCCTAAATCTCTCTTATCTTGCTTTTATGCAGGAACATATGGTCTCACCGGGCAATCCTTCTAGAAATGATCTTTAGAGCCATATCCCCATCAAGATCCTAGTATGAGTCTCCAACATGCACCCTAATGTCTCCGGTGACAAGTCTCATATGTATAAGTTATAGCACTACCTGCTATGGACCTAGGAGCACTTAAAGTCTGAGTTTGTGCTCAGGTCTGTGATATGGAGCTATGTCCTAATATCTATGATCAGTTCGACTGCTTACCCTAAAAATGCCTAGACTGACCACTCCTATGCTTCTTCTCAGATGTGTACTTGAAACTACCTGATCCCTACCCATATGATATCTTTTTGAAGCTGTCTCACTTCTGCTTCATATCTTACACATCTCTGAGGCATGATAGGCTGCTACTAAAGTTGTAAAATCTCAAATCTTCATAGGAGCAACCCAATCCATAATCTTTAAATTCAACCCTTTTTGAACTTCTTATAATGGTCCTCTTATATGGTAACCATTACCTTCACATACCGACTCAGACAAGCAAACTCCTTCTTATATTTGGAGATCATTATGTGCCTCTATCTAAGATCCATGAACTTTTAGTACTTTTGGTCTAGGTAATGCTCAGTAATATACTTCTCCCTGAATTCCTTCAAAAAGAAATCCCAAGTGATGTCTGCAACTACCTTGTGCTTTGTGATAGCTTCCCACCATTTTAAGGCTTCTTCTGACAGCATGGAAGTGGCACTTGTAGCATATTCATCTTATGGGCATCTCAACTGCTACATAATATAGACTATTTGGTCCAACTAGTACTTAGCTCTATTGGACTCATCTGATTCTTCTCCCTTGAATTATTCAGCCCATTCTTAATCAGTCTTTCTATATATGTCATCTAAAATGTCGGCTGCTCTTATGGCACTGGAGGTGGAACAAGTTATGCATTGGCCACAACAGCAGCAGCTACCACAGTAGCTTGCCTTACAGACTCTAGCATCATCTGCAACCATGTAGGTGGACCTTACTATCTAGGTGCAACATGTCCAACATCACTAGAGGTCACATGCTCAGGTTGAGCACTCCTTTGTCCAAAGGTTGAAGGAGCATGACTTTCCACTCCTTCTTCCTCCATAAGTGTCACATTACTACTCATGTCTCGTACCTAAAGGCAAGAGAAATAGATTATGAGCTAAGCATGTAATATTATTTCATGTAAATGTATTACAACTCCTAATGTGCTCTTGTGTAACCCATGGGTCTTAAGGAAACCCCAATCGGAGCTCTAATACCACTAAGTGTCACACCCTTCGCCCAATCCATACACTGGACCTAAATAAAGGACGTGCGCACAATAAATGATATCTAGTCCGTTATCCCAAAATCACTTAAAATTAAAAGCTTTTATATAAGAAAACATTTCTTGACTTAAAATGCACTAACACATCAAAAATCTTTTGGCACGTAAATTGAGGTAAATATTAGGGTCATCATGTCGAAAATTCGATAGCATAATGGCTATACCGAGACACTTTCCCAAATTTTTACCTACATAAAAACACTTCTATATACCACAAAACATCATCCCCAACTCAAAATAGTTCCTCTTGACCCTCCAAATCACAATGAGCCTCAAGCTCTCACAACCAACATTCCTATGCAATTTGTCAATCACCCCACACAACATGTGAGAAAATAGAATTAAAATCCATGGTTAAATTATTTAATACAAAACCCCACTGTAAAATGCAAATTAAACCCAATCCCTCTGGGATCATAAGAGCACACAACTAATAATACATTACATTTACATTGACAACTATTACAAAAAGATTACAAAAATACCCTCATAGGTGTTATCTTTGTGTCTCCTGCTTTTGGAAGCTTTAGCTCTAATCTGCTACCTTGTTACCTATGTATCACAAACAAGCAATACACTAAGCTTTTGCTTAGTGGTGTAATCACTTTAACTTGTAAATTGGCAATTTATAATATTAAATATATATTCACGACCAATATGGGTTTTAAAGATTTACCACATGCATCTTTGTAAGTTATATTCAACATAAGCCATTTCAGGTTTAGCTTCACTTAAATGCCAGTTTTAGTGACTTATATGTAACAAATGTCATTTTCAATTTTAAAATCACATTCATGCATTTCTAGTGTCTTATATGATAACATGTACATTACAAACATAAACAAGGCATTTCATGGCACATTTATCGAGACATTTATTAAAACATCAATTTATTTCCATTTAATAGGCATAAGGTGTCACATGTAGGGAATGCTATTCTCTACGCAACATTTTTGCCAAAAATCACAATTTTTATAAACTGACCAATTGTAAGCCATAAGACATAGTAATAAGTCATAGTGAACTTATACATTGCACAATTAGTGACATATGTTTTTCATGTCATAAGTGCCATAACACACATCATAGTTGTTCATATTAGTAATTTGAGGTTCATGCATATATAAGCACTATAAGTATTCACGTGAGTAATAATAAACCTATTCATGCATCATAAGACCAATTTTAAGTCATTTAATCAAATCATGGCTACAGGTCACTTAATAATGCCAATTGAACATGAAAATTAATTATGCCATTATTAGGCCATTTTAAAAGTTTAACCGATGCCTATATCCAAAAGATAACTATACAAGACTAGAATAGAATTACATAGGCCCAAAGGCTCTCTATATCTAAAGTTGTGTAACTTAGGCTCGAAGGCTCTCATACCATATAGGTAACTAAACTTAGGCCCATAAGCTCTCATACCACAAAGTTATGTAAACTTAAGCCCGTAGGCTCTCATACCACATAGGTAAGTAAACTTAGGCATGTAAGCTCTCAAACCACATTGGTAAGTAAACTTAGGCCTAAAGGCACTCATGCATATTAGTAAGTAAATCTTAGGCCCGAAGGCTCTCATACCCGTCAACATGTAAATCAATGACCCGTAGGTCTCATACCTATAGGTATGCTAACAATCACTACAATACTAGTTGACTAGTTAACCTATCCAAACTAGGTTGTCTAACTATATAGGCATCATTAAACATGTCATTATTTGTCAATTTACCGAATTTCACATTCTATTTCATTTTGTTAACATGACAATCATCATTGGCATCAATGCACCGTTGTATGGAATTTACATGTACAAATGGCCAACTTAGGCGTATTGATGTCCATTACATCTGTAGGGTCCATTTCCTAAGGTGTAATGTCATTAGGATTCTCAACATATGAATGTCACATGAAGACACAATTATCAATGCAATTATTCACAATAAGCAAATTTTCCATATTTGCCCATAATTTACCATTTCATGCTTCATCATACATATATCACACACATATATCATCATAGGTCAAAAATCCATTCTAAACATATCAACATGTTGCATTCATGCATATATGACATCATTCATTGATAACAACACCCACATGCACACTAGCACACTTTAGGGTGTAAATAGGCATAATGCTGCTAATTATCATAACAAGCTCTTTTATGGCATTCTAGCACTCAATACATCATTTATACATGATTCAATACTCAAAAATACCATGGGTATGCATTTCAAGACATTAACATGAAATATGGCAGTTTTGAGTTTTACGCACATAATGCAATTATAGCAAATAATCACGTTCTCATAGTTTTTATCACATTCGAGCAAATCAAATCACCACATAATATGCATTTAACATGTTAAATGCATATTGTTCAACATGGTCATGTAAGATATCATACTAAATGCCAATTACCCTATTCAATCATTTATATTCCTATTACCAAGTCAAATTCCATATATTATGTTTAGGATTAAGTTTAATATAGTTTAAGCCCATAACAAATCGACGATGCTTTTAGAGATCGGATAGCAAGATCTATCCTATGTAGTGGCCCATATTTTAGACCTCGATAGCTATACCTACCTCGCTCAATAGTAGGGGTCAGTCTATAGACCTCTTAATACTAGACTGGCAGATAATAAGGGTTAGTCTGTAGACCTCTCAATATCTACAAGTGGGATAGCAAGGATTAGCCCTATAGGACCTCCCAATATCCCGAGTCACATCTCCAAAGCATCATAAGTGGATAGCAGGGATCACCCATATGGGACCTCTTAATATCTATAGATAGTCAATGGGTAACAAGGATTGGCCCATGTGGACCTCCCAATACTCAAGTGTGCAGGGTTTATCTCAGAACCTTGATGGTTGTACCCACCATATCCAATAGACAACGGTAGTCCTAGGAGGACCAAACTGCCTAGCAGCTGCTAATTCCCTAGTTGACTGGTCAACCATCTAGTGGTGTCTAATTGATGGGCCAAATCACTATTCCTTATGACATCTACCATCATTTTTACTATATCTCATGTCAATCATGCTAAGGAATCATAGTGTACACAACATTTCATATAAAATGACATTTTTAGCCTTTTGTCACAAAATCACTATTCATCTTGTCATTTTACGGGTATGTCACTATTCATTTGGTAAGTTTCCAATATTGTGCCTTTCCTAGCACCAACATGCCAACTCAAAATTCATCACTTTTGCATCATTTCCTCACATAACCTTTCGTGAAACATATTTCATACTTACGCTAGAAAGTGGTACACATATAGACATTATATTACTAATCATCATTTATGTATACATTACATACTTATATAGGTCACTATTGGTCAAGTTTACATGCCATACATGTCAATATTGTTATTCATTTTCCAAGCATGATTTATACACAACATTTACATTTCGAATGCCATGCTTACATGCCATATGCATAATCACACATACCCTGCTATCCATACACATCATTCAGCCTACATCATGCACACATATACACCTAGTTTCTTCTCCCTAAAATCATCCATATCAAGTTATTTTTACACCATTAACATGTCAATATCATCAATTTACATCAAAGTTATGCCTAACACAAAAATTTAGCATTTTCATACACATAAATATGTACATTTCCATGCAAAAAATATGACATACATAAATTGACACTATTCCACATACCTAGGGTGTGAAAACACCCTTTTCTCCACCACTTTGGTACCTAACTTGGTGTTCTCCTTCAACACTCCTTTCTTGCCCTAAATATACAAAAAATTTTACTAAGAAAAATCCTTAAAAATTTTACATAGCTCTAAATGGAAATCTAAAACCATGAGACTTCTTAAAACACTTTAACCTGCCTAAAATAAAAATAAAAATAGAACAAAAACACTTGCTCAAAAATTTTACATTATTCACCAAGATTGAATTCCTCTCTTTTTAGCCTTTAATTTCAATTTGTATCAAAGAAATTAGCTTCAGGAGACTATGGAGGTCAAGAACCCTATGTGGGGTGTGAAAATTGGTAGTGAGAGGAGAGAGAAAATAAAGAAACAAGAATAGAAGAGAGAGAGAATGACATCAGCTTTTTGAAGAAAATGGGAAGGAAGATGATGGGTTCACACATGTGACCCCCTCACATGTGTGGGCCTGTTTATTGCAATAGGTGGATGGCTCAGATCGCAACACATGGCTATCCAACGGTCTGCTTTCTCTCTATTTTCTTTTAAACTTTAAAAATTCATCAAACTTTCTCTAGACCTCCAAAAATATTCATTTCAATTTTAAAAATCCTCGATTAGTGTCACTAAGTTCCACATAAAATTTCAAGTCAAAATCCACTATTGACTTTTTGGCACTATTCACCCACTAGAATAAAATATTTAGAAAAAATGCAAAACAACCTCAAAAAATTAAAATTCCTTCTCCATAATGTTAATTGGAATTTTTGAGGTGTATAGTATGATATTTTTGGATCCGTCTGAGTACATCACAGGGTTGTCTTAGCACAATCTAATTTTATCTTCCCATTCACTAGTTCTTAACCTAAAATGATTTATTGGTTCTGCTAAATTTTTAAATTATTTCATTTTTCCCATTTTCAAGCCTGTCAAAAGTTTTATGACCAATATGCCCCTTTTTCTAGCCTTGTGACGGTGCCTTGACCTGTAAGGAACACCATTACTACCAAAAGAGGTATTATTTATAGAACTTGGACATTCGGGCATTACAATTCTTCCCCTCTTAAGGAATTTTGTTCTCGAAATTACCTAATGTGAAGAGATGTGGATATTGCATCCTCTTCTATTCCTCACTCTCCTATATGGCTTTTATCATTTTACGGTGTCTTCATAACACCTTTACTAGGGGAATAGATTTGTTCCTCAGCTGCTTTACTTCTTTTGCTAGAATCTGCAGTGGCTCTTCTTCATATGTCAAGTCAGGCTGAACTTGTATCTCTTCTACTGCTATCACATGCGATGGATCCGATCTATATCACCTCAATAATGATACATGGAAGATGTCATGAATCTACTATAGCTCAAGTGGTAATGCCAATCTGTACGCCAAGGGTCCCACTTGTTCTATGATCTCATAAGGCCTAATGAATCTGGGACTGAGTTTTCTTTTCTTACCAAATTTGAGAATTTTCTTTCATGGTGACACTTTCAGAAAAACTCCCTCGCCACCTTTATATTCGATGTCTAACCATTTCAAATCAACATACAACTTATGTCGATCTAAAGTAGCTTTCAATCTCTCTCTTATTACCTTAACTTTATGCTCTGCATCTATGATCAAGTTAAATTCGACAATCTTGCTTTCTCCTACTTCACTCTAACAAAGAGGAGTCTTGCACCTTCTACCATACAATGCTTTATAAAGTGCCAATCCTAAGCTAGCCAGGTGGCTATTGTTATATGCAAACTCAACTAATGATAGGTATTGATCACAATTGCCTTTAAACTTTAACTTTATTGCATAGCTACGTAGCATGTCCTCTAATACTTGTATCACCCGTTCTAATTGTCCATTAGTCAAAGGATGAAATATTGTGTTGTACATCAATCGAGTATCCAATGCCTCCAGTAACTTCTTCTAAAACCTGAAAGTACTCAGGTTTTGATATGAGATAATGGCTACTTGTACTCTATGTAATCGCATAATCTCATTGATATATGTTGGAGCCAACTTCTCTAAAGGATAATCCATCCTTACTAGTATAAAGTGAGCTGTCTTCATCAATCTATCCACTATCATCCATACAGCATCACATCTGCTTCTAGTCAGTGGTAACCCTATCACAAAATCCATGGTGATATTCTCCTATTTCTATTTTGGGATTGCTATTAAATGTAGCAATCTAGAAGGAACCTGGTGTTTTGCTTTCACTTACTGACAAGTCAAACATTGGACCATATATTTTACTACTTCTTGACTCATTCTTGGCCAACAATAATGGGGTTTCAACTAAAGATACATCTTTGTGCTTCCTGGGTGCATAGAATATGGAGCTTTATGAGCCTCTTTCAAGATCTACTCTTTTAATCCATCTACTTCTAGCACACATAACCTATTCTGATAATACAAGCTCCCATCATCACTTAAGTCAAATCCTATCATCTTACCCTCTTTAACTTTGCTCATAATTTGCAACATCTATTCATCTTACCTGCATTTCAAACTGCATTTCAACCAAAATTATAGCTTATGCTATATACTCTACTCCAGCATGCAAAAGCTTTAGGGTAGCAATAAGCTTCTTGCTTAAGGCATCTGCAACCACATTCGCTTTTCCTGGATGGTAGTCGACAAGCAATTATAATCCTTGATTAACTCTATCCATCGTCATTGTTTAAGATTTAATTCCTTTTATGTAGGCAAGTACTTCAGACTTTTATGGTTAGTATAGATGTAATACCTTTCTCTATATAAGTAGTGTCTCCACCCCTTCAAGGCAAACACAATTATAGCCAACTCAAGATCATACGTGGGATAATTTTTCTCATGAGGCTTTATCTACTTAGAGGAGTATGCAATCACCTTGCCTTCTTCCATCAGTACACAACCAAGTCTATTGTATGAGGCATCACTGTATATCATGAACTCCTTCCCTTGTTCAAGCCGAGTGAGGATAGGAGCCTCTATCAACATTCTCTTTAATATGTCAAAACTAGCTTGGCACTTATCATCCCACTCAAACTTCACATCCTTCCTTATCAACCATGTCAAAGGAGCTACAATCATTAAAAAGCCTTTCATGAACTTTTTGATAGTATCCTACCAATCTTAGGAAACTTTAAATCTTAGTCATATTCCTAGGAGGATTCCATTCTAACATAGTTTTAACTTTGCTCGGATCCACTCTGATACCCTCAACTGAGGTAATATAGCCCAAAAAGGCTACTTCTTCCAACCAAAACTCGCACTTGCTCAATTTAGCATACAACTGTCTCTCTCTCAAGGTTTAAAACACTATTTTGAGGTGCTACTCATGTTCCTCTCGAGTTTTAGAATACACTAAGATATCATCGATGAACACTACAATAAATTGATCCATGTAAAACTTAAAGATCTGGTTCATCAAATCCATAAAGGCTATCGAGGCATTAGTGAGCCCAAATGGCATCACTAAGAACTCATAATGCCCATATTGAGTTTTAAAGGTAGTCTTAGGGATTTCACTCTCCTTGGTCCATAACTGGTGATATCCTAGTCTTAGATCTATCTTAGGAAAGATGCTGGCACCTCACAACTAGTCAAAGAGGTCATCGATTCTAGGCAATTGATATTTATTCTTAACTGTCAATTTTTTTAATTGCTTATAATCGATACACAACTAGAGCGACCTATCTTTCTTCTTCACAAACAAAATAAGTGTTCCCTAGGGTGAAACACTAGGCTTAATGAAGCCTTTATCTAATAGTTCCTGCAACTACACCTTTAACTCTTTTAACTCTGCTAGTGCCATCCTGTATGGTGTGATATATACTAGATTTGGGCCAAAATATGTCTCAA
>CANXYI012306920.1:0-12639 GCA_948208565.1 Hura crepitans | reverse complement strand
TGAGAATGGATATTTGCATAAAAATATCTAGTAGTTTGTAAAAGTTATTTTTGTTACACTGCTAAGCAATTCACTTAGCATATCATTTTATTTACTATACGTAGGTAAGGAGGACGATTGAGCCCAAGCCTCAGGACATCTAAACAAGTAAGAGAATACCATTCTTTTGGTATATTTTGCTATATGTAATTAAATTATGAGATGTATAGACAATAGAAAGTGCACTCTTATATTGGATGTAATTAGTCTTGGGCCTAAACCATAGTGTGATGCAATTGTAACATGTACATGGTTTTATAACTATATTTTACATTCATTAAAACTATTTTATACTTGTTGATATCTTTTCCCAAGGTTGAGACTGTGTTGATGTTGACGATGGATTTAGAGTGATCAGAAAGATCATGGAGATGGGAAAATGAATGTGAAATGGTTTAGAAGTGTTTTTCTTAATTGTGGGTTACTATTTAAAATTTGAGATAGTGCCCGATACAGCCATTATGCTGCCAAAATTTTGTCATTAGGTTTCCTAATTTTCAACATATAACTCGATTTTGGAAAAGTTTTTGAAAACTCATATTTTTATGTATTAACCAAGCATGATAAGATGTTTTAAATAATGGTCAATCATATCGAATCAGATAACATGTTATGTGCACACTAATTAGTCATGTTCAACGATCGAACAATGACTAGACTAGGTAATGGGTGTCATATTTAGTGGTATCAGAGGTTTGATTTAGGCATTCCTAGGTAATATAATAGTGCTTTAAGAGTCAAGCCTATACATAACTTAATTTAATGATTCTGAGGCTTATCAATTGTTCTTGTGTCCATAGTTAAGATAAGTGCACCACGAGAAGAAAAGGAAGGACAGACTTCTATGCTATGGGACAAAAGTCTGATAGAGTGGCTTCTATGTCTGGGACTGCTACTAAACAAGTATCATCAGCAACCCAGGCTCCACCAACATTTTTACAAGAGATGTTACAGCTGTTACAATAGGGTACAGCTACTGCTCCACCTCTAGCACCACAATAGCAGGGTGTTTCCTTAGCTGTCCAAAAGACTTACTTATAAAGATTTAAGAGAATGACAGCTAAAGATTTTAAGGGAAAAGGTGAAGTGGATTTAGGAACAGCAGAGTACTGGTTACATCACACTGAAAAGATAATGAAGCAGATGCATTGCACATTTGTAAAGAAAGTAATTTATGCTACCTCATTCTTTAAGAAGAAGCCTCTAAATGGTGGGATAACTGCATAAAATACAAGATAGAAGATGAGCTGACCTAGGACTTTTTCCTACAAGAGTTTTACAAGAAATACATATTTGAGCATTATCTGGATGACATAAGCTAGCAGTTTATAGACCTCAAATAGGAGTAGAAGTCTATGGGAGATATAAGAAAGTCTTCTCTGTGCTTAGTCACTATGCTAAGGAAACTATTTCTATAGAGGTTGACAAGTGCAAGCGATTTAAAAAAGGGTTACATATTAAGATTGAGTCTAAAGTTATTTCTATGAAGATTAGAAGATTTGATTAGCTAGTTGTAGTATGTCACTCTATAAAGAAAGTGCAGTAGGAGAAGTGGGAATACTATTAGAAAAAGGGATCTTTTAGACCTAGAGCATCTAGTTTTGCACCTCAGTCAGGCAAAAGGTTCTGAGATAGTCAGTTTGGGGCACTATAACAATCTCAAAAGCATGGTTAGTCTCAAAAAATAAACAAAAGAAACCAAAACAAAGGTAAAACTGGTCAGCAATCATAAGCAGCTAGTACACTTGGTTCCACAACTAAGGGAAGTCAAGTTCCTCAATGTCTGACATGCCATGAGAGACACAAGGAAGAATATTGGTGGAAGAAGTCAAGAACATGCTTTGAGTGTGGCTCACTAAATCACTACCATAAAGATTACCCTAAGAGAGCAGAAGGCATCCATAGATCCACACAAGTTTCCATTTGAGGCTAGAAAGGAGATCGAGAGATAAGCCAAAGGGAGATTAGAGCTAAACATAGAGCTCTTACCTGACAATGTGCCATTAGGGCATAGGAGGAGGCTAATGAGCTAAACATCATAGTTGGTACATTTTATCTCTTTAACTCACCTATTTTAGCTTTAATTGATCTAAGGTCTAGAGATTCATATGTTTGCATATCCTGAGCACAAGACTAGGGGTTAGAGTTAGAACTTATAGACCTAGAGATTTTGGTTAGCAATCCCTTAGGTTAGCATGTCATAGTAAACAAGGTTTACAAGGAGTGTCCATTGATAACATAAGGACACTAGTTTTTAGTTGATCTCATTGAGCTATTGTTTGATGAGTTTGATATGATATTAGGCATGGACTGGCTGTCCAAGTATCAAGCAATAGTAGACTATAAGTTGAAGAGGTTGACTCTTAAGGATGAAGAAAAGGCTGAAATTATAGTAATAGGTAAGAGGACAGACTTTCTATCTATTTTGATCTCGGCAGTGATAACAAGGCATCTATTGAAGAATGGTTGTCAAGCCTTTTTAGCTCATATATTTGATACCCATAGTGGGGAGACTGATGCTAGTAACATACTAGTGGTATCAAAATTTATGGATGTATTTCTATAAGAGTTGCCTGGTTTGCCTCTAGAACGGGAACTCAAGTTTAGTATAGAGGTGTTACCTAGCACTGCTTCGGTATCAACAACTCCTTACAGAATGGCTCTAGTAGAGTCAAAAGAGTTAAAGACCTAGCTTTAAGAGTTACTAGATAAGGGTTTCATTAGGCCTAGTGTTTTTCCTTAGGGAGCACTAGTGCTGTTTATTATGAAGAAGGATGGTACTCTTCGATTGTGTGTGGTTTACCGCTAGCTGAACAAAGTGACCATCGAGAATAAGTATCCATTACCATGAATTGATGACCTTTTTTATCAACTTAAGGGTGCAGGACTATTCTTTAAGATTGACTTGAGATCTAGTTATTATCAATTAAGAGTAAAAGAGTCTGATGTGGCAAAGATAGAATTCAGAACAAGATATGGCCACTATGAGTTTTTGGTAATGCCATTTGGGTATACCAATGCTCCTATGGCTTTTATGGATGTAATAAACAAAGTTTTCAAATAATATTTGCATCAGTTTGTGGTTGTCTTCATTGATGACATCTTGGTTTATTCCAAGAGCAAAGAAAAACATAAACAACATCTAAAGATAGTTTTGCAGGTCTTGAAAAAAGAGAAGCTCTATGCCAAACTCAGCAAGTGTGAGTTTTGGCTTAGTGAGGTGTCTTTTCTTGGATACATAGCTTCTACAAAAGGGATTCAAGTTGATCCTAGTAAGATAGAAGCAATTATGAAATGGAAACGACCTACGACACCATAGAGATATGAAATTTCCTTAGATTGGCTAGTTATTATAGACAATTTATGAAGGGATTTTCCTTGGTAGCTATACCTATAACTCATCTGTTATGGAAAGATGTCAAGTTTATCTAAGATGACAAATGTCAAAAGTGTTTTAACAAGCTCAAGGTGATGTTGACAAAAGCATCAATTCTTATTCAACCGATTTCTAAGGACTTTATCATTTATAGTGATGCTTCACATAATAGGTTAGGTTATGTTCTGATGCAAAAGAGCAAGGTGGTTACCTATGCTTCTAGGTAATTAAAGCCACATGAGAAGAACTACCTACTCATGATTTAAAGCTTACAGCAATAGTGTTTGCATTAAAGATATGAAGACATTATCTCTATGGTGAGAAGTGTTATATATACACGATTCACAAGAGTTTGAAGTATCTTCAAACACAAAAAGAGTTGAATGTGTGACAGAGGTGATGGATAAAGTTAATTAAAGATTATGATTGTATGATTGACTACCACCCTGGAAAGGCTAATGTAGTGGCTGATACTTTAAGTAGGAAATTCATGGCAACCATGAGAGCTATGAATGTCAGGCTTCAGTTTATGCCTAATAATACCTTATTGGTAGAGACACAAGTTAAGCCTAGTCTGTTATAATAGGTTAAAGATGGTCAAAAAGATAATCATAGATTGATGAGTGTGATAAGTGCCATCTAAGAGGAGAAGCCTACTGAGTATGAAATGAAAAATGATGGTTGTCTATACTACCACGATAGAATATGTGTTTTAGATATTGAAGAGTTGAAGAAATAGATTTTGAATAAGGCACACAATGCCCCTTTTGCTATACATCCTATTAGCATAAAGATGTATCAGGATCTGGAGTTATCATATTGGTGGCCTAATATGAAGAGAGATATGTTAGAACATGTGACTAGATGCCTCACTTGTCAGTAAGTGAAGGTAAAACATCATGTTCCATCTGGTTTGTTGCATCCTCTAGCAATTTTAGAATGGAAATGGGATAGAGCCACCATGGACTTCATAATAGGGTTGCCCATAACCAGGAACAAGCATGATTTAGTATGAGTTATGGTAGATCATCTTAACAAGATAGCTCATTTCATACTAGTGAGAATGGACTATTCAATGGAGAAGATTGTTGAGTTGTATATAGATAAGATAGTCAAGTTGCATGGAGTGATATCTTTAATTATATCGGATTAGGACTCACGATTCACTTTAAGGTTTTGGAAGAAACTTCATAATGCCTTAGGTACTCAATTGAGTTTCAATAGGGCATTTCATCCGCAGACTGATAGACAATTAGCAAGAGTCATTCAGGTAATATGAGTAACAACCTAGACATAAATAGGTTGACTGGTTAGCTAGGGTAGCCATTGCTTAGGCACTTCAGTGCTTAATGTTGGTTTATGGGTCCACTTTTAGTCTAACCCAAAAACCTTTATTTTATGATCTTTGATTTTTCTATGGGTGTAGCCGCTGTTCAAGTCCTACAGGGCTATTGAACATTTCTATATAGGTACAGTCACCGTTCAGGTCCAATAGGGATCACTGGACATCTACGCTAGTACAACAGCTATTTCGGTATAAAATATAGGCCACTACACATGATGATCCCAATATCTATAGGATTTGTATTCTCATTAATATAGGCATTATAAAGACAATCTTATGAATATAAAAAGAGCTTAAATAGTTTTTGCACACACTACACTGGTTATGTAATGTGGAGGATGAATGATATTGAGTATGCACTATTTGCATTATTTATGACATAGATGGCATGTATAAATGACATGTAGTGTATGGTAATGCTAATGTACATATAAATCTCTTCATGTTAAATGATGCATATACATGAGATGAATGATGTTATGTTATTATACATATAATTAGTTAAATCATGTATAATTGAGAATGGATATATATATATATATATAAAAATATATGGCATTATGTACGAGTTATTTTGATTACATTGCTAAGAATTCGCTTAGTGCATCATTTTATTTGTGATGCATACATTGGGAGGACGATTGAGCCCAAGTCTCAGGATATCTAGAAAAGCGAGAGAAGACCATTCTTTTGGCATATTTTGCTATATGTAATTAAATTATGAGATGTATAGATAAGAGAAAGTTCACTCTTATGTTGAATGTAATTAGTCTTAGGCCTAAACCATAATGTGATGTAATTATAGCTTGTACATGGTTTTGTAATTATATTTTAAACTGTTTAAAACTATTTTATGCTTATTAATGTCTCTTCCTGAGGTTGAGACTATATTGATCTTGATGATGGATTTGGAGTTATTAGAAGGATCATGGATATGAGAAAATAAATGTGAAATGGTTTAGAAGTGTTTTCTTGATTGCATTTTACTATTCAAAATTTGGGATAGTACCTGGTACAACTATTATACTGCCAAAATTTTGGCATGAGGATTCCTAATTTTGAATATGTAACACATTTTTAAAAGGTTTTTGCCCCATTTTTAGTATGTGTTTTTCATACTCACTAAAATGTTTTAAATAATATTGAAGTATAAGTTGAGGTTAGATAACATGTTATGTGCACAAACCCTAGTCAAGTACGACGATCAGCCGGGACTGGATTGAGTAAAGGGTGTCAAGTTTAGTGTTATTAGAGCATCGATTTAGGCATTCTTAGGCAATATAAAAGTGTTGTAGGAGTCAAGTCTATACATAGCATAATTTAATGATATCAAGGCTTATCAATTATTCTTGTGCTTACTATTAAAATGAGTGCTCCACTAAAGGAATGGGAAGGATAGGCTTCTATGTTAGTGGGATAAGAGTATGATAGAGTGGCATCTATGTCTAGGAGAGCTACAAGATAGGCATTACCAGTAGCCTATGGTCTATTGGCCTTTATACAAGAGATATTATAGTTGTTGAGATAGACAATAGCGGCTACTCCATCACCAGTACCACAATAATAGGAAGTTTCCTTGGCTCTCTAAAAGACTTACCTAGAGAGAGTCAAGAAAATGGGAGCTAAAGATTTTAAGGGAAAGGGTGAAGTGGATCTTAAGGTAGCCGATTATTGGCTAGACTGCACAGAGAAAATAATGAAGCATATATACTATACACCGGTTGAAAAAGTGGTTTGTGCCACTTTTTTACTTCAAGAAGAAGCTTCAAAATGGTAGGATGATTTGACAAAATATAAGTCAGAAGAGGAGCTGACTTGGGACATTGTCTTGGATGAGTTTTATAAGTACATACCTAAGGATTATTTAGATGACCATAGGCAATAGCTTATAGACCTTAGATAGGACCATAATTTTATGGGAAATATGAGAAGGACTTTTCCATGCTTAGCCATAATGCTAAGGACACTATCACTATAAAGGCTGATAAGTGCAAGAGATTCAAGAAAGGGTTACTTGTCAAGATCAAGTCTTAATTGGCTCTCATGAAGATTAAAAGCTTTAATCAATTGGTGTCAGTATGTCATTTGATAGAGCAGAAGGAGAAGTAGGAATACTATCAGAAGAAGAGATCTTTTGGTCTTAGAGCATCTAGTTTATTCAATAGATAGGCAAGAGATTCTGAGGTAATCAATATGGGGCACAACAACAATCACAAAAATAGATTTAGTCTTATAAGACAACCCATGGAAACTAGATCAATGGTAAGACTAATTAGCAGTCACAGGCAATGTACACCTAGCTTTATGGCTAGAGTAGCCAGATTCCTTAGTGTCCGACATGCCATAAGGGACACAAGGGGGAATGTTAGTGGAAGAACTTAGGGATATGATTTGAGTGTGGTTCACCAAATCATTATTTTAAGGACTGCCCTAAGAGAGATAAGGATAGACATGGATCATCACAAGTTTCCATTCATAGCCAGAAGGGAGACTGAGGAGATAAGCTAGAGAGAGTTTAAAGGGACAATGTAGAGTCCATAGTTGAGCACATAGCTTCTACTCAGTAGTATGCTATCTGGTCATGAAAGGACTCTAACAATCTAGACGTCATAATTAGTATATTCTATCTCTTTAACTTACCTATTTTAGCTTTGATTGATCTGAGGTCTACACATTCATATACTTTCACATCATGAACATAAGATCGAGGGTTAGAGTCAGAACTTATGGACCTAGAAATTTTGGTTAGCAACCCTTTAAGCCAACATGTTACTATAAACAAGGTTTATAAGAATTTTCCATTGACAATACAAGGACAATAGTTTTTGGCTAATCTCAGTGAGCTAATGTTTAATGAGTTTGATCTGATATTAGGCATGGATTGGCTATCTAATTATCAAGCAACAGTAAATTGCAAGTTAAAGTGGTTGACTCTTAAGGCCAAAGATGAGGCTGAGACTATATTAGTGGGTGAGAGGAAATGCTTTCTATCTAATGTGATCTCGATAGTGATAGCAAGACGTCAATTGAAGAAGGGTTGTCAAGCCTTCCAAGCTTTTGTGTTTGATAACCATGGTGGAGAGCTAGATGCTAGTTACACACTAGCACTATTAAAGTTTGTAGATGTATTTCCAAAAGAGTTGCTCAATTTGCCACCAAAAAAGGAACTTGAGTTTAGTATAGAGGTGTTACCCAGCATTGCTTTGATATTAATAGTGCCATATTGGATGGCACTAGCTGAGCTAAAAGAGTTGAAGTTTTAACTTCAAGAGTTGCTTCTTAAGGGCTTCATCAGACTTAGTGTTTCACCTTAGGGAGCACCAGTGCTAATCATAAAGAAAAAGAATGGTTCTCTTTGATTGTGTGTGGATTACCTCCAAATGAACAAAGTGACCATCAATAACAAGTATATGTTGCCACATATTGATGACCTTTTTTATCAGCTTAAGGGTTTAAGAGTGTTCTCCAAGTTTAATTTGAGGTTTGGTTACTATCAATTGTGAGTAAAAGAGTCTAATGTGGTGAAGACAACATTCAAAACAAGATATGGCCACTATGAGTTTTTTTAATGCCATTCAGGCTTACTAATGCCCTTGCGGCTTTTATAAACCTAATGAATAGGATGTTTTGACCTTTCTTGGACCAATTTATGCTTGTCTTCATCGATGATATCCTAGTTTACTTTAAGAGTAAGGCATATCATAGGCAATATCTAAGGACAGTTTTACAGGTTTTAAAAGATGAGAAGTTGTATGCTAAGCTTAACAAATGTGAGTTTTGGCTTAGCAAAGTGTCTTTTCTTAGGCACATTGCTTTTATAAAAGGGCATTGCTTTTATAAAAGGGATTCAAGTTAATCTCAATCAAATAGAAGCAGTTATGGAATGGAAACCACCCAAGAACACTACAGAGATATAGAGTTTTCTTGGTCTGGCAAGATATTACTAATGATTTGTGAAGGGATTCTTCTTGATAGCAGTGCCTATATTTATCTATTAAGGAAAGATGTCAAGTTTATTTAGGATGATAGATGTTAAGAGAGCTTTGACAAGTTGAAGGTGATATTGATAGAAGCACCGATAATTGTTCAGTCGATTTTTAAGAAGGACTTCAATATTTACAATGATGCTTCATATAATAGGTTGGGATGTGTTCTAATGTAAAAGGGCATGGTGGTTGCCTATGCTTCTAAGCAGTTAAGGCCACATGAGAAGAACTACCCTACTTATGGTCTAGAGCTTGCAGCAATAGTGTTTGCATTAGAGATATAAAGACATTATCTCTATAGTGAGAAATGTTACATATACATGAAAGGAGTTGAATTGGAGACTGAGGCAATAGATAGAGTTGATTAAAGATTATGATTGTTTGATTGACTACTACCCTGGCAAGGCCAACGTAGTAGCTGATGCTTTGAGTAGGAAATTTATGGTAAACATGAGAGCTATGAATGTTAGGCTTTAGTTTATGCCTAATAATGATTTGTTGGTAGTGATATGAGTCAAGCCTAACTTGTTACAACAAGTTAAAGATAGTTAAAAGGGTGATCACAGGTTTATGAGCATGATAAGTGCCATCCAAGAAAGGAAGACAACTGAGTATGAAATGAAGAACGATGGTTATCTATATTACAACTACAGGATTTTTGTTCTAGATATTGAAGAGCTAAAGAAAAAGATTCTGGATGAAGCACATAATGCTTTTTATATTATGCATCTAAGTAGCACAAAGATGTATCAAGATCTAAAGAAGTCATATTGATGGCTCGATATGAAAAGAGATATATTAAAATATTTCACCAGATGCCTCACTTAACAATTGGTAAAAATAAAACATTAGGTTTATCTAGTTTGCTATATCCTATAGCAATTCCAAAATGGAAATGCAATAGAGTCACTATGGACTTTATAGTTAGGTTACCTATGACTAGGAACAAGCATGATTCAGTATGGATTGTGACATATCATCTTAAAAAGATATCTCATTTCGTACCAATAATAATGGACTATTCTATGGAAAAACTTATTAAACTATATATAAATGGGATCATCAAGTTGTATAGAGTGCTGTCTTTAATCATATCAGATTGGGACCTATGGTTCACATCGAGGCTTTAGAAGAAGCTTCATAATGCCTTGGGCACTCGATTAAGTTTCATTATGGCATTATTTTCATAGATTGATAGATAGGTAGAAAGAGTCATTCAGGTGCTTGAAGACATGTTAAGAAGTTGCACTATTAAGTTCAAAGGTAGCTATGATTGCTATCTATCATTAATAGAGTTTGCTGACAACAATAGCCACTAAGCGAGTCTAGGAATGGCTCTTTATAAGGCATTGTATAGAAGAAAGTGCAGAACACCATTATGCTAGAATGATCTTAGTGAAACCAAGCTCATAGGCTAGAATTGATCTATGATGCTAAGGAGAAGGTAAAAATCATCAGAGACAAGTTGAAGTTAGCTTTTAATAGATAGAAGTCTTTTGCTAATCTCAAGAGGAAAGATATGGAATTCGAAGTGGGAGATAAGGTATTTCTCAAGGTTTCACCTTAAAATAATGTTCTGAGGTTTAGCAAGAAAGTAAAGTTGAGTATGATGTTTATTAGGCCATACAAAGTGACAAAACATGTGGGGCTAGTAGTGTGACACCTTTTACCCGACTCGATCGCCGGACCCAAATAAAGGGCGACACACAACTATCATCTATCTTATTCTTATTTGATTTACTAAAACTCTTTTTACTTCCTTTTTAACCAATTACATATTCTCTTATCATATAACTTATAAAAATTAGTCTTAATAAAAAACTCATCCATGGTTTACTAATGAGGTCCTCATGTCAAAAACATGGCAGCATAACGGCTGTACCGGGACACTATCCCAAATAGTAACTTACATAAAAAAAATACACTTCTAATATATCATAACATTTCTCAACCTTATCTTTGTCCATCTGACCATCTAAAACTTATCATTATCCCAATCACAATATACATCAATATCAACACTTGTCTCATTTCCATTCCAATCCAGTCATACACAATAACTCATAGATCATTATGTATCAATATTTATCAATAACATGTTCTCATATATATACATATACACTACCAAACCTTATAACTTATAATACATTGTAGGCCCATAATCCATACATCAATCTATATATAACTGCTCATACAATCTTTCTATATACTGTCTATATATAAAATACAAAACTATATAGCCAACATCATCTTTATATAATCCCATATCATCTATAGTCGAGTGGTTCTTCCCTCTAAGCTATAATGCCCGTGTTTCGAGGCTCTCTGAATAGCACCACTAGGTTTGAGAAGTGTTTTCGAGCTATTGAGTCACTTACACATAAATCGAGGCAGTGACACTGGTCATAAAACTTCGAAGGGCTATGGAATAGGCAAAATTTAAAAATTTAGCAGAACTAATAATTCATTTTGGACTATAAGCTACCCCTCTATGGAATAAAAATTTTATGAGCCGAAAATAATCCAGGATATGCCTAGACATACCCTGAAGCTCAAAAATTCTACTTAGACCATTAGTGAAAAAATTTTTGAATTTCGAGGTCATTTGCAAATTCTCATAATTTTTTAGTCTAGTACACAAAATGAGGTAGTCTAAAAACTACCTTATCGATGGAATTTGGCCACAAAAAATTTATGAGCACGTAGAGGGGATTAAAATATGAAATTGAAAACAAACGGTGTAATTTTTTGAGGTTCGTGTGAATTTTAGTGAATTTTTAAATTTTACCAAAAAATTGAGACGTTTCGGGATGGCTCAGGTGGCTGTGGACCCCACCCACACATTGCCAACTAGCTTAGGGCCTTTGAAAAGTGGAAATATGTTTTGACAAGTGAAAAAATCCACTCACCAAAGAAGAGGATTTTCCCCTTGGCTTGCTACTAGAACTGACGCTAGTGGGGGCGAAATCATCCACTTCAACCTCTTCTCCTTATTGTTTTAGGGAACTATCACCACCAAAAATTCTTGCTGGGTGTTAGGAAATTTCTAGAAAAAGAATGGAAGCAAAATGAGCTCCCATGGTTAAGTTAAAATTCATCAAAGGTCCAAGGGTCAGAAGCAGTTCAACAACTATGTAAGGTGAGTTTTCATGCCTTTTCTTTGGATTTTCTTAGTTGTTCTTAGCTGGAAATGATGCCTTATATTGCCTAACACATAGGGTTATGTGTATGGATTATGTTTAAGGGGAATTGGAGCAAAAAGGACTTGAAAGGAGAAGGAACTTCCGTGGAAGGGCTGGAATAGAGATTTAGGCAAGTTTGAGGTAGTGTCTTCAAGGGGTAAGTGAATTCTAGAAAATTTTTTCATGCTTTTTGATCTCTAAGGGGGCTGGAAAAGGATCTTAAAGGTGTGTAAGTTAGTGGCATGTATGGGTACTTCAAGGTTCTAAAGAAGTTCTTTAGATGTAATAAGAAAAGGGATATGGAAATAGGTAGGATTTGATGAGAATGGGTTGACATGTATGTGTATGATGGCTGGCATAGAGTTTTGGCATGGGTAAGGGCCTAGTTGGCTATTAAATTTTGTGATGACTAGTGCAACTACTATTTATGGCATGCAATTTTATGTTGTGCATAAGTAATTATTGTTTTGGCATGTATAAGGATGGAGCTACTTGTAAATTAGTAGAAAGGTGCATGTATGTCATAGGGTATAGGTATGGCCAAGAGCTTTTCTCTTATTAGTGTATGTGTATGGCTTGACTAGTGTGGTCCTAGGTAGTGTTTAAGGCTAGAAATGTATGTGCCTTATATCTATGATGCATAAAAATTGACATGGCATGAAATAAGATTGAGTAATGCATAAAGGCATGGAAAGGTAGTGGTGGTCGAAG
>CANXYI012306869.1:0-10823 GCA_948208565.1 Hura crepitans | reverse complement strand
TGTCATGTATCATCATAAATTAAATTTAATTAAATCAATTTTTGATTTATTTGGTCAATTTTAGAATTTTTTGGTGATAATGACATGTTGATCGAAATTTCTACAAGAAATTGTGTTTTCTAGTGAAAATTTGGTTATGATCCAAATTTTATTTTTTCTCTAATGGGATTAGGATTTTAAATTAACAAAAAGTATTATAAATTGATATGATCTAATTTGGTAAGTTTTATGAAAATAAGATTATGATTTGGGCCACTCGTTTATGCACACATCCTCCTACACATATAAAGGAAAATTCATTTTCTTCCTTTATGATGATTTATCATTTTAATTCTAAAAGGTTTGGAATTAAAAGAACATCAAAATGTAATTTAATTATTTTAATAGGATTAATATCATTAAATTATATGATCAATATGATTGATTTTTCATGTTTGAACAAGAAAATGAAAATGATCAACCGATGCTAGTTTTTTAACTATTATAATTCTAGAATTCAACCATAATGCACATTTTAAATATTTGATGCATGTGATGCATTAGATATGCATGCTAAAGGTGTATGATCGACATGATGTGTAAAGCCTATGATTTGAAGCTTCGTGAACAGTGACATAGGGTCCAGGAAGTGTGCTGGGGTTGTCAGGTCACTTGCACATGGACCAAGGTAGTGGCATTAGTCATGAAACTTTGAGGGGCTTTAAGTTGGTGAAAAAGTTGAAAATTAAAAATTTAGCAGAACCAAAAATTCATTCTAAGTAGTAAGGAATGCATTTATGCAATAAAATTTTTCGGGCCAGGACTGACTCGAGATGTGCCCGGCAAACCTAAAAATTCAAACCCTGAAGCTCAAAAATTCTATTGAGTCCACTGGTGAAAGAATTTTTGAAATCGGAGGTTATTTGTAAATTCTCAAAATTTTTGATTTTGGCACATAAATTAAAGCAGTCTGAAAACTATTTTATCGATTGAATCTAGCTACGAAAATTTATGAGCAATAGAGGGGATTAAAATAGGAATTTTGAAATGAAAGGCATAATTTTTTGAGGTTCGAGTGAATTTCTATGAATTTTTTAAGTTTGCTAAAAAATCAAGATGGGTCGGGATTACCGAGACCACCTTTGACATGTCAAGGTGGCCCCACTTCATGCCAAGTGGCTATGTAAGGTTACCAAGTGGCAAATGTGCCTTGATAAGTGGATTTCCACTTAGCCATGAACAAAAGCCATCTCCTCCATTTCTTGTTGCTGTTGACACCACAATAGGAGGAGAAAAGCCATAACTTTTTCCTCCGACCATCAAATTAAGTGATTCTAGTTGCTAAAAATTCTTTTGTGTGTAAGGCACCACAAGGAAGAAGAATTAGGTAGAAAAGAATTATCATTTGGGAGATAAAATTCATACAAGTTGATTGGTTCAGAGCATTCTAAAATAGTGTCTTTGAGGTGAGTTTTGGTGATTCTTCCCTTTTCCTTGGAATTCCTTGGAAATTACCATGAATTGTGATCTATGACTAGAGGCAAGTGTGATGCTGTATGGACAATAGTGAATAGATTAACTAAGATAGCTCATTTCACCCCTATCAGAATGGACTATTCCTTAGAGAAATTGGCTAAACTGTATATAGATGAGATAGTTAGATTGCATGGTGTGCCAGTGAATACCATTTCTGATAGAGATCCTCGCTTTACTTCTACATTTTTAAGCAAGTTATAGGAGGCATTATGTACTAGATTGGCTTATAGCACATCATTTCATCCTAAGACTAATGAACAGTCAGAGAGGGTGATATAGATATTAGAAGACATGCTGCAAGGCTATGCTCTTGAGTTTAAAATTAGTTCGGATCATTATTTATCTTTGGTAGGGTTTGCCTATAATAATAGCTACCATTCCAATTTGGGAATGGCACTGTATGAGGCACTGTATGGAAAATAATGCAAAACTCCTTTGTATTAGAGTGAGGTTGGGGAAAGAAAGATTGTTAGTGCTAAATTAAATAGGGATGCTGAACAGAAAGTAAAGATAGTTAGAGAAAGGTTGGAGGCACCAATTGATAGACAAAAATCCTTTGCTGACCTAAAGTAGAAAGACATTGAATATGCAATGGGTGATAATGTGGTCTTGAAGGTTTCTCCTTAGAAGAAAATTTTGAGGTTTGGTAAAAAGGGGAAACTGAGGGGAAACTGAGTTCCAGGTTTATCGGGCCTTATGAGATCACCGAGAGAGTTAGTCCTTTGGCATATATTATGGCATTACCGTATGAGTTATAGCAGATTCATGATGTATTTCATGTTTTCATGCTTAAAAGGTATGGATCAGATCTTTCACATGTGATTTTGATATTAGCGATTGAAGTGTAGCTTGACTTGTGTTACGAAGAAGAACTAGTTCAGATTTTGGCCCGACAGGTGAAACAATTGCAGAATAAATCCATACCACTAGTTAAGGTGTTATAGAGACATCACAACATAAAAGAGGCTACTTGGGAGCTAGAGGAGTAGATGAAAGCACAATACACGTAGCTATTTGCTTAAGGTAATTTCTAGGATAAAATTTATTTAAGAGAAGAAGAAATGTAACGTTTGTGATTTGAAGCTTTCGTGAATAGTGCACAGGGTCCGAGAAGTGTGCTAGGATTGCTGGGTCACTTGCACATGGATCGAGGTAGTGGCACTAGTCATAAACTTTAAGGGGCTTTAAGTTGATAAAAATTTAAAATTTAAAAACTTAGCAGAACTAGAAATTTATTCTAAGCAGCAAAGAATGCATTTGATCAATAAAAATTTTTTGGGTCGGGATTGACTCAAGATGTGCCTAGACAGACTCGAAATATTGAACCCTGAAGCTCAAAAATTCCACTAAGTCCAGTGGTGAAAGAACTTTTTATATCGGAGGTCGTTTGCAAATTCTCAAATTTTTTTAGGTTGGCATGCAATTCGAGGTAATTTAAAAACTTCCTTGTCAATGGAATCTAGCCATGAAAATTTATGAGTAGATAGAGGGGATTCAAATAGGAATTTTAAAATAAACAACATAATTTTTTGAGATTCGAGTGAATTTCTATGAATTTTTTAAGTTTGTCAAAAAAATTAGGATGGTTTGGGATTACCAGGACCACCTTTGACATGTCAAGGTGGCCCCCACTTAATGCCAAGTGGCTATACAAGGTTGCCAACTAACAAATGTGCCTTGACAAGTGGATTTCCACTTGGCCATGAATGAAAGCCTTCTCCTCCATTTTTTTGCTTCTGCCGATGCCACAAAGGGAGGAGAAAAGCTATAACTTCTTCCTCTGACCACCAAATTGAGTGATTTTGGCTGCTAAAAGTTCTCCTATGTGTTAGGCACCATGAGGAGTAAGAATTAAGTAGAAGGAATTGTTGTTTGGGAGATAAGATTCATATAAGTTGACTAGTTTAGAGTAGTCAAGAATAGTGTCTTTGAGGTGAGTTTTAGTGATTCTTCCCTTTTCCTTGGAATTTTTGGCTATCATTTGATGCTAGGACATGCCTAAGACATGTATGATTATGTGTATAAGGTGTTGGTGGCCATTAGAGGGTAGACTAGAGGCCACAAAGAAAGGAGAAGCTACCATATCAAGCTAGACAACTTGGTGTGCTTGAAGGCTTCAAGGTTTTCTTTCACAAGTAAGTGGACTTCCAGCAATTTCTTTATGTATTAGGATGCTTAGGCTAATGATCTTTATTTAGGATGGCTAGAATGATGAATCTAAGGTTGATTTCTTTCTTAGTGATGTTGGTTAACTTGAGAGCTTTGTGAAATTTAGAGTGATGTTTTAAAGTGTTTGCATAATTAACCTCACATGCTTATTGAATTTGATGCTTATGGTTGTTTGGATTGGAAGTTTCTTGCTTATGATGAATATTTAGAATGTTTGGCATGCTAGGATGTGATCTATGAAAATTTGGTGTGGAAATTGCCATGAATTGTGATCTTTTTGCTTGTGGCTATGAGCTATCACAAGGGATTCCTAAGAAGGTTATTTTGTAACTTAGCACTATTAGCTTGAAATGAGATTCTTATGAGTATATTTGTGTTCATGGCATGTAGAGATGATTGAATTTTATTATCATGTGAAAAGGAATGGAATTTGAGTCCATTTTCTCCTAAGTACCCGAAAGCTTAATTATGCCATGTTGGTATGAAACTTAAAGTTGTTAAGTGTTAGTTAAGTACATTACAATGGCTTGATTTTTGGCACAAAATGACTATGGAATTAATTAATCATATGAAATATTGATATAATAATATACACTTTGAAAATATGTCTTGAATGGCTAAAAAGGATTTAGACTAAAACATGTAGCTAAGGCTTGAAATAAGCACCATAAAAGTGGCTTGAAGTGTGTAATGTAAATGCACTATTGCTTATGCCTTAAGTGGCTAGATTTGAGACCTTTTCATGTTTGGCTATTGTGTCTAGTAGTTAGCTTAGAAATTAGCTCAATTATAGTTGGCTTTATGTCTAGAAATGTACTTAAAAGGTTATTAAAAACTGAGTTGAATTTGGCCTTAAAATGGTCCTAAGAATTGACTTCAAAAGTGGTTGAAATGACCTATAACTATCCAATTGACCTATACCTGAACCAAAAATGTCACTGGATAGAAAATATTAACTTTTTAAGTATTAATGCCATGATAAATCATAACACAAGACACCTTGAAGTTTGGTCATAGCTGACTTAAAAATTCTGATGAAATTTTACCCGATAAAGCCAAAATGTGGCTATATTAGTCTAGATGAAAAAAAAAGTAGAAGATAAAAATTTTAACTATCTATTTTTGAAACATAAATATTAAAAGAATATTTTTGGTCAATAAATGAACTTAAATAGAGCTACTTGGCCTATTAGTTAGACACCCACTAGATTGGTTGACCGGTCAACTTAGGGTTTTACAGTTGCTAGTTGTTTGATATTCCGATAGTCATTTTTATTAGTGGCTAGAGAGGTTTATAGACTGATCTCCCTTATGTCACCCAGTTGTTAATGATGTTTACTTGTGGCTAGAGAGGCCTACTGGCTTATCTCTATTATGTCACATAGATACTATTTACTTATGTCTGGAGAGGCTATGGTTAATCTCCATTATGGCACATATGTTGGTGCAGCGACGTAGGCCTAGAATGTGAACCACTGCACTAGTTTACTTTCCCTCTAGATCTAGTGTCTTTAAGTGTCATCTTCCTAGTCGGGCTAGTGAATTAAATTAAGTCAACAAGCAGAATAATTATGGAAGATAAAATTTAAGCATAATTAGATGACATTTTTTGAGAAATTGTTAAAGATATAGGAAAATGGCATTTTAGTCATTTTTCACATATGTTATAAACAAATTAATTCTTATAAAGTATGAATGCTAAAAGTAATAATTGCTCTAAATAATTTATCTGAGTTAAAAATGTTATTTCAGGTCTTATAAATACCTTAGGGGTATTTTAGTAATTTGGCACCCTATTGAATAATTGAATCATAACATGGTAAAAATTAGTTATAAAACTACACAAGTATGTAAATAATATAATGCCATGATGTAAATGCTTTAAGTTCACCACTGAGTATCTCGTACACTCAGTGTACCTATTTTGGTGCATAGATACTCAATAGTGTGATCCTGGCTTGTGAAGTGTGATGAAAAGGGTTTAGAGGATACCAAAAAAGGATTTTAAAGTAATTATTGTATAGTTTTGATATCCATGTACCTAGGTGAGAATTGGGTAGATGTATGTAATTAAGCTATGGATATGTAATGTATATAGGTGACATAAATTGCTGATGTAAATAAATAGTCCTATATGCTTTTATTGTGAATGCATGTTTAGCCATAATGTGTGATGTTGATGAGGCTCTATATATGTGCATGTTGTTGTCTGTGTCCTGAGGCTTAAGTTTGATGTAGGATTAAGTCAATGTTACACTGAGAATAGGGAACTAGATGGGTCTAGGTGTTGTGAAATGTTTATAGAAGTGTTTCAAATAGGTTTTAAAAGTTTTGGGATAGAACTCATATAGCCATTGTGCTGCTGAAATTTCTAAGTTTTGCAAATGACCTGAAATTATCTGAAAGTGGCATTTTTGCATAACTACACTTTGATAAGATATAAAACATTTGGGAGATAAATTTTGAAATAAAGTAATTTTCAATGATGTAGGTAATAGGATTGATAAGATTAGTGCTAGTGACCTAGAAGTATGAGCATCACTTATAGGGTTTCCTAGGGGATCCACTAGGGGGTGTCACATATCAGCTTTTTTGACTCTTAACAAATGGTATCCAAATCTCAAGTCGATCTTGGAAAATACACTTGCACCTCTTAACTGATCAAAGAGGTCATCTATTCTAGGCAAAGGATATTTGTTCTTCACTGTCACCTTATTCAACTGTGTGTAATCAATACACAACTAAAGTGAGCCATCTTTCTTCTTTACAAACAACATAGGTGCTTCCTAAGGTGAAACACTGGGTCTAATGAAACCCTTATCTAATTGTTCCTATAATTGCACCTTTAATTCTTTCAGCTCAGTAGGTGTCATTCTGTAAGGAGTAATAGAAATAGGAGTTGTACCAGGATACACCTCAATTTCAAAATCAATCTCTCGCTATGGAGTTAAACCTAGCAACTCATCAAGAAACACTTTAGGACACTCAGACACTATATGAATCATTTTAAGTATTGGGGTGGAAGCATCAGTGTCAATGATATGGGCTAAATTAGTTTTACACCCTTTTTAGATGATTTTCCTTACTATAACAACTGAGATGAGATTATTCACATAGTTTCTCTCACCCATAACTATCATTGTCTGTCTCTATATAGTCTAGAGGGTCAGCTTTTTATTTTTACACTCAAGTATAGCTCGATGCTTTGACAACCAGTCCATTCCTAGAATCACATCAAACTCATGAAAAGGCAATTCAACTAAATCCATAGGAAACAAGCATTCCTAGATCACTAAAAGACACTGTCTATACACTTTATTCACATACACACTCTGCCCTATAGGATTACTAACTTGTATATCTATATTCACATGCTTAGATTTCAATCCTCTATCATGTGCTAATGTGGTGCATACATATGAATGTATGGATCCTGGGTTTATCAAAGCCAAAATTAGGACATTAAAGGAATAAAAAGTACCAATTATGACATCTGATGCTGTTGTCTCCTCTCTGGCTCTGACAATATATTGTCTAGCTGGGACATGGGCTTCTGATTTGGTCCCCTGACTATAACTAGGTTAATCTTCTCTACTCTATCTCTAACCCCTATTCTGAGGTGCAACTATGGATGCTTGAGTGTGAGCACCTTTGGGCTGCCTCTAAGGACACTATTTAGTAGTGGTCCCTGGCACCACAAGTAAAGCACTCTCCTTTTCTACTAAATGTACACTATGCCCAATGCTTCTTGTTACATGTATTACAAGTCAAGTTTTATTCCTATTACTTGAATGACTAAGAGTACTAATAGCTTTAGGAGGCAATCGAGGTCTAACTATGGAAACTTGCCCAAACCTCTGAGAATGTACCTGTCTTAGTGCCTGATGCATAGACTAGGATTGAGATGGTGTCTCTCTCCTTCTCTTACTATCACCTAGGGCTACACTGGATTACCCCATAGTCAACTATCTCTTTCTCTAAAAGAAATCTCTCTTTTCTTGTACCGTTTCCTCTATGTCATAGGCAGATGCAACTAATACAATGAAGTCTATTACCCTGGGGTTTGCTATCTGTATTCTTAACTCCACATTCAACCCCTTTAGAAATCTTTTACACTTTTCCTCTTTATTAGGAATGAACCCCTATGCATATCTGATCAATAAGGTAAAATAGTTCTCATATTTAGCCACTATCCTTCTTCCTTATTTCAAATCTAAGAATTCCTACCTCCTTTTATCCTTCTAAGACTCAAGGATATATCTTTTTATGAATTCTTTTAGGAAAAACACCCATGTGAGCTCTGTCACTAGCTTCATCCTTCTAATAATATCCCACCAATGTTATGCCTCTTCTTATAGGAGGAAGTTATACACTTCAGACTATCTTCTTTTAAGCATGTTAGCTGTTTAAAAATCCTAGAAGTCCTTTCCAACTAGTACTCTGCTCTTGCTACCTTATCCTCTTTCATGCTCAGAAAATCCATGGCTCCCATCTTTTTAATTGTCTCTAATAGTATCTTCTACATAGGAACTAAGGGTGGTAGAGGTGAAGCAGTAGCTACAGTAGTGTACCTCAATAGATTAACTATTTGCTGTAATAAAGCTAGAGATGCTTCTACCTATGGCTGAGCCTAAGGTTGTGGCCTATGTGCAGAATCACTAGGCTCAGGAGTAATTGCATTTTCTACTCCTTGTATTATAGTGAAAGCATAAGTGGCCACTTTCTTTGCTCTTTCCTCTAAAGGTCTATTAGCCATCTTGTATTACTACAAAAATCACAAAACTTATTAGCCTCCGTGTAGTGTAGCATAATAGCATAACTAACCCTAGACTTTGGTACTCATGTAAATTACCTAGGAAATTTAAAACTAGGCTCTAATACCACTAAATATGACACCCCCTACTGGATCTACTAAAGAAACACAATAGGTGATGCACTTTTTTATATGTCACCCATCCTAGGGTTGTTACATGGGAAAACTCCTTAACACTTATAGACTATTCTAGAACTCTATCAGATATTGCTTAGACGCCCAGTCTAATCCTTAATTATATTCATACATGGTCTGACAGACTCAAAAAAACCATTCACAAACACTTCTCAGGTCACAAAAAATTGGGCAGCATAAGGGGTACTCGGGTGACATACCAAAATTTTTCACCTGTTAAAAACACTTTTATAAGAAAACAAACCATAAACCTCTATCTGGACCTTTTTGGTCCCCCAATCAACATCATCACACATCAAACACATATTAGAATTAAACACATAGGCCTCGGGCCTATAGTTATCAAACCACACACAAACCAAAAAAACACCACACCTATTTATATACATCACATCAAAGTTATGAATACAAATATAGCAACTTCTAAGCATGCTAACCCAAACCTGTATGATTTACATGAGTGCCACTAATAAAAAAAGAGAAATAACTTTCTGTACCCTTCAAAACTTATATGGCTACACTACACGATAACTAAGGTTGGCTTATTTATCCTTATTACCTACGCACCACAACACAAGTACGTTGAGTATAAAACTCAGTAGTGAATTTAAACAATTTAAAACATGCATTAACACACACATGCAAGCATAATTAATGATTTAGGTGTAGTGTGTGAGCAACATGCTATATGATTGATGTCATATAGATGATATGTCCTATTTTCTTTAAAATTACCAAAATGCCACTATAGTGTATTTATTAAAATTTACTATTAGAAAAATATCATAAATTAATTTAAATTTACATTTTCCACTATTTAAAGTCCATTTCATAGATTCGACTAGAAAAACAACATTTATAGACACTAGACTAAGAAGGAACTAAAAAATGTCCAGTGGCCCACCTTTTAGACCTTAATCACTGCATTAGCTTGATATAGCCTATAAGGATCAGTTCATAGGGACCTCCTAAGGGGCAAAAATACTAAGTAACTATACATAGGGATCAGTCCATAAACCTTCCAAAGGCATTAATCATATCTAATATTTCCTTCGGGTCTACCCAGTAGACTAATGTAATGGTCCCTTTGGAGACCTTCGCTGCTACACTAGCATAGTTTGATATACAAATAATGAAGATTGTCTACCCTACAAACTAGTACAGTGGCTCAATTATGAACCTCAACTGCTGCACTAGCCCAGTCTGATAAATAGATAGCCTAGCAGCTACTAATCCCTAAGTTGACCAATCAACCCATCTAGTGGGTATTTAAGTAATGGGCCATATGACTTCATTTTAAGTTCATTTATTTACTAATCATCTCTTTATAATATTATAAATTCAAAAATAGACAGTTAAACTTTTATCAAAGAGTCAATTTTTGACCTGGACAGTTACAGGTCATTTTTAGCCCTGCTAAGCAATTATGGGTAGAATTTTTCATAACATTTTAACCCATTTCTGAAGGCATAAATTAAAGCATATTAAATATATTCTAGCGCATTATTTTAGTTTAATTATTCACATTTTAAATTGCAAAATCATTTTTAATGTGAGAGTTATAAGTCATTTTACCTATTTGCAATGGCCATTTTAGGTCATTTTTCAGTGCCAATTGCACTTATGGTTAAGCTTTTCAATAGGCTTAAAGCCAAACTCAATTAAGGATATCAATTTTCCATAAAAATGGTTTACATGCCAAGGGACATAAACATCATATGTTAAGTCAATTTAAGGTAGAATTTCATGCCTAAAATAAGTCCATTTTCATAGTCATTTTTAATGTCATTTTAAGCAAATTTCTAGGTTACTTTTCAACCTTTTTCTATCCTTTAAAAGTTTCTCACATGTTATCCATTTCATGCCAAGCATACATATCAACCTAAATCATGCTAATACCTAAAGCCACAAATGTCATGCCATTGCACACACAAGTACTAGTTTGGCCATACCTCATTTTCATGCCATTTCACCTTGCGAAGCTTTCAGCCATAAGTCTCAAGTTGCCTTATACATGTTTTCTATCACATTCAAGCATACTTATACACTTTTAGACATCACACAAGCATGCTTACACACACATTATGCCTTTGCCATGCAAACTAAGCTAACACACACATATAGTCATGCCTCAGCCACATTACACATATATGCACAGAAGCTTAATTGATCAATCTCTTTACCTATACCT
>CANXYI012306685.1:0-15610 GCA_948208565.1 Hura crepitans | reverse complement strand
TAATTTATATCTAGTAAAAGGATCACGTTTAATTCATTAGACAATAAAATTTTTAAATCGAAGATCACAGATACATACCGAAATTTATAATAGATGAATTGACTTAAAGATTGAGTGCTTTTGATCCTTGATTCATCGTCTCACTAATTTACTCTGTGTATGGGCAAGGCAAATTGACCACTGAAATCTGACTCAGAGACTACAATTCTAATACTCTTTATATACTAGGTTAATTAAGTTCCCTTAAGCCCTAATTTAACCTATATTGAGTTTTTACACAATAAAAGGCCCATACCCCAATAGATATTTTTAAAGCCCAAAATTAGATCACTTAAATTGTTCTTTTAATTTGATAGCCCATAAATAAATAATTATCTAATTAATATGTAAGCCTACTTGAGAAATTAAATGAGTTAATTACATTACTTTATGTGTGGACTGAAGTGGCTATCACATCTTGAAATATCTCCTTAGTTACAATATAGTTTATCTCGCATATTGGCATAGGATCAAAGTGGCCTTTATGACATTAATTCCTAACTTGACCATCAATGATCATGCATACTAATATATTTGATGACATATATCTGGTATGGATGTGTAGCATGAAAATTACATGTAATGTGATCTTAACATGCCTATTTCCAACTAGTCCTACTCTATCCTTATGAGATCATATTATGACCACATCAGGTAAAACATACTCAAAGTACATAATAAATCATATGCTTTATTATACAAAAAATAAATATAATGTGGCTAAAATTAAGAACATTTATGTACAAACTCCCCATAAAAGCAACACATCATCAAATAGTCTAACACCTATATGAGTAGTATACTCATAAAACACCTTAGGTAGCAAACCCTTAGTAAGTGGATACGCGATTATGGAGTTTGTGCCAATATGTTCTATGCAAACCTGACCATTTTGAAATCTTTCTTTAATAACAAGAAACTTGATGTCGATGTGCTTCGATTTTGTAGAACTCTTATTATTATTAGAATATAGTATAACTGATTTATCATGACAATATTTTTAATGTAATTTTAATGCCATGTACTGTGATAAAGTTTCATAATCATATTTCATAATTAGATGCCTTATAACAAGCTATAAACTCAACTATAGTTGAAAAAGCTATTAGTGTCTACTTAGCACTCTTCTAAGAAATAGCTCCTTAGCTAACAAATAATATAGCCCGAGGTGGATCTCATACTCTTTTGGCATCCTGTAAGATCAGAATCAGAATACCTAATGATCTCCAGGTGTTATGATCTTTCATATGTGAGCATGTAGTCATTAGTTCACTATAAATGCTGCATAACCCATTTGTTTGCTTTCCAATGATCCATTCCAGGGTTACTCAAATATGTACCTAAAATCCTAATAATATATGCAATATTCAGATGCGTACATACTTGAGCATACATAAGACATCTTACTGCCGATGCATAGGGAACCTTTTATATCTCTTTTGCTTTAATTTCATTTTTAGGGTATTAACTGAGACTAAACTTGTCTCCTTTAGCAATATGGATATCTCCTGATTTGTAATCTTTCATTCTAAACCTACTAAGAACCTTTATTGATATAGCTATTTTGTGATAACCCAAGGATTCTTAAAGAGTGATCTTGATGTACCTGTATACTTAAAATAAAAGAGGTATCATTAAGATCTTTCATCTCAAAATTCTTAGTTAGAAATCTCTTGGTTTTGTGTAATAAGCTTATATCATTACTAGCAAGTAATATGTCATTGACATATAATACCAAAAAATATATATATACTTCCACTAAACTTATGGTATATACCAATTATCAATCGAATTCATCTAAAAACCAAATGAGATGATGATTTGATGAATCTTGTGATACCAATTATGGGAAGCTTGCTTAAGCCTATAGAAAGATTTTTTTAATTTGCAAACCATTTTCTTTGGATCACCTGATATAAAGTTTTTTTGTTGCACTATATAAATGGTCTTATCAAAATCACCATTGAGAAATGCAGTCTTAACATCTATTATATTGTAACCCAAGATCAAAATAAGCCATAAATGCCATTATAATCCTAAAGGAGTCTTTTGATAAAACTGGAGAGAAAGTTTCCTTGTCTCATCATTTGTTCCTTTTGAGTAAAGCCCTTTACAACAAGACAAACCTTATATTTCTCAATATTGCTTTTTAAATCCCTCTGGGTTTTATATATCCATTTACAACCAACAAGTCTCGTACCTTCAGGTAAATCAACCAGATCCCAAATATCATTGTCTTTCATATACTTTATCTCATCATTCATGGCATTAAATCCACTTTTGAGAATTAGAAATCTGTATAACTGGATAAAAGTTGATTGGATCATCTTCCATCACTTTTGTGTCAACCTTATTTTCCTAGAGAAAGACAATATAATCATTTGGAATTGCATTTCTCTTTTGTCTAGTGGATCTTCTTACTGTCACTTGTTCTTGAGGTTATTGATTTTACACTTTAGAAACAAATTCTTGATTTTGGATAGGGAATTTGTTAAAATTATCTTGATTTACTTCTTAAACAATGGTAGTTATAGGAATTTGATAATTATTAATAATAATTGTATGGAGAGAAATAAATTCCTTTTCAAATATAATGTTTCTAACCTTATCTTCCCCTCTAAACTCAACTTCATCAAAGAAAATGGCATTCTTATCCCAAAAAAAATTGAGTTATGGGATCCTAGAATCTGGAACCTATTGACCTTTTAAAGTATCCAACAAAGTGGAAAATCACAATTCTTGAGACTATTTTCTTTTCATGTGGCTTATATGACTTTGCCTCAGCTAGACAACTTTAAATGTGTAAGTGCCTAATATTAGGCTTTTTACTTGTCTAGAGTTCATGAGGGGTTTTGGCTACTACTTTGTTTAGAACTCCATTAAGTATGTATGTTACAGTCTTTAATGCTTTACCCTATAGGGATTCTAGTAAAGTTTAACGGCTTATACTCTTTACCAAATCCTTAAGCATTCTGTTATGTCTTTTAGTACCATTATTCATTCTAGGATTACTAGGCATTGTGTATGGTGGGACGATACCGCATTTTTCTAGGAATTTAGCAAAAGCCTTAGATGTTATTCACCTGATATGTCATATCTATTGTAATATTTGCCATCACGATCAGATTTAATAACTTTGATCCTTTTGCCAAGTTGGTTCTCAACTTTGTCCATGAAAACCTTAAAAATATCTAGTGATTGAGACTTCTCATGAATCAAATATAGGTAGCAATAACAACAATAGTCATCTATGGAAGTAATGAAATATTGTTACCTATTCCAATAAGTTATTTGAAATGGTCCACAAATATCAGTATGCATTAGTTTTGAGACTTTAGAACTATTTACTTTCCTTATGTTTGTTTATTTTCCCTTAACACACTCAACATAGACTTGGAAGTTTGTTAAATTAAGTGAGTTAAAAAACTCATCAGACACAAGCTTTTCAATCTCTATTTAGAGATATGACATAAACGCTTATGCTATAATGCAATAGAATTCTCCTATGTTTATTTTCATTTTTACCATGAGAACTAGCATGTAAGATTTCATTATATGAAGTAATTCTATCCAATAAATATAGGTTGTCATTCATAGATAAATAACCAGTGCTGATAACATTTGAATTTTGAAAAAGACAGAATTTAATATTTTCAAATGAACAAGAGTAAACAAATCTATTTAAAGCAGAACTAGAAATCAAATTCCATCTAAATGACAATACAACAAAAGTCTCTTTTAAATTCAAATAAGAACCAATCTTTAATAACAACCTAAAAGTGCTTATAGCTTCAACTTTAATTTATTTGCCATTACCTACAAAGATGAATGTTTCAACATCACTTGGTAGTCAGCTCATTAGACAATCTTGCATAGACACACTTATGTGAGTAGTAGCACCTGCATCTAGCCACCAAGTTTATATATAAGTCAAATTAACTTTGGAGCAAACCAAGTAAGAAATATGCCTTTCTTTACACACCAATTGGTGTATTTGGGACACTCTTCCTTTATGTGTCCACCTTTCTTACAAAAGTAACATGTGATTTCTAAATCCTATTTCTTTTGCCCTTTTTTTAGTGGTGATTTTACTGCAGCTTCTTTTCCTCTTTTTGTCCTTAGAGGTAGTTGCTAAATGATCACTTTCTTTCTAATTTATTTTTAGTCTTTCTTATTCTTACACATAGTGAGTAAAGAGTTTATTAAAAGACCATTTCACACTTTGAGTATTATAGCTCAATTTAAATTGACTATATTATATAGAAAGAGAAATAAAAACCAAATATAAAGTAAGTCTTTACACAACTCTAACTTTAGTGCCTTTAAATTTGAAGCAATATCAAATATCTCTATGATTTACTCCTTTATGTTTTTTTGACCTTTATACCTCATTGAAATAAGTTTAGTTAAAAGCATACGTGTTTTAGCCTTTTTACTTTTAACAAAGCACTTTTCAAGGTCCTTAGGGAACTTTTTTGCATTAACCTCATCAAATATACTGCCCTTGAAATTTTCTAGAATTGCTATTTTATGATAATTAGACTTATGTGATTATAACATTCACACCCCTCTAAGTCTCTCTTATCTTAAATGGAACTTTCATTTGTAAGAGCAGGGGGTTATTCTTCTTAAAGCGTAAGGTTAAGATCCATATAATTGAGAACAATCATAGCATTATCTTTCCAAATCTTGAAGTTTATGCCGTTGAGTAATGGGATTGAATTAATATTTATAGATATTGTAGAAGTAGAAACATTATCTAAATAGAGAATAAAATAAGATACATTAAGCTCACATACTATTCACAATAAAACACAGTTGATAAGTTTAAATAATGGTATGCCCCCAAAATAAGATACTTAGTACAACATTGGTATTTAGTCTTTTTGGACAGAAATATCAACTGTAAGTGGTGCTTTCAATGCAATAATAAATATTGACAATTAATCCTATCAAATAATAAGCTTTTCATTGCACCAACTTATTATCCACATGGTAAACTAACAACTGTCATATATTTATTCCTATAGTGCATTTGTTATTTAATCAAATAGTAACCTTCCTTTGGGCCAATCACTATGCTTATACATAACAAGTACACACACCTAATATTTAAAATAAATCAATCCACACAATATAGATTACTTTGGCAACATATTGCTTTAATCAATTTAGCTAGAGAATATTAGGCATCACAAAAATGTGATAATACCAAAATCTGAACTTGATTTGTATTGTTGTAACTAAATGTTACTATATATTTTACTTAATAAATATGAACAAACATATGATTTTAATTACATAATATCAATAAAAAATTTATACATATTCCAAAAATTGACTAAATTAGCAAATATAATAATAAATAATAAAATAAAATTGATGAGACAAATCATAATCATCAAAGACTTGTAAGTATTCAAATTTGGATCTTACAATAAAACCATATAATCCGCTATCCATCATTTATTTTAGTAAGTATTATTGTTAATATCACAAACAACAAGGCATAAATTCAAATAACCAATTTATAACCAATAATACATATGAATGATGTGTAGAGTCCAAGTTGGCAGTAAAAAAAATAATAGTAAAAGACAAATTCAATGGCCATCGCAGAATTGAAAGCATGAGCAACTGTAAAAGCCAAATCAACATGAATGATAAAAACCAATGAAATTTAATAATCAACTGCACAGATATATATAAATCTATATCTAAACAATTCATCAAATAAAATATAATAAATGTCAACGATTTAATCATGATTACTCTAACACCACTTGTTAGTTCTTAATAGAGCTCGATACAAATAATTTTTATCTAGTTCAAAGGATTGCACGCAAAATATTGAACAATTAAATTATAAATAGAGGATCATAAATACATACTAGAATTTCATGATAAATGAAATGACTTAAGAGTTTAGTACTTCTGAGCCTTGATTCATTGCATCACTAATTTGCTTTGCATATGGGGCAAGGCCAATTAACAATTAAAGTTTGAGATCATAGCCCTAATGCGCTCTATATACTAGATTAATTAGGTTCTTATAGGCCTTAATTTAACCTGTATTAGGTTTTTACACATTAAGAGGCCCATACCTAATAGATGTTTACAAAGCCCATTATTAGATCACTTAAATTGTTCTTTTAATTTGATAGCCCGTAATTAATTAATTAATTAATTAATTAATATTTCAATCCACTTGAGAAATTAAAGCTAACAATCTCCCATTTAGGCTATATATTATATCATGAGCTAATTATATTATTTTATGTATGCATTGAAATGGCTGTCGCATCTTGAAACATCTCTTTAGTTATAATTTGATCCATCTCACATATTAGCATGGAATACTTAAGACAAATAAAATCTCATTTTATATATAAATTTTAGAATAAAAATAAATATGTCCTATCATTACAAGTATCAAAAAATAAAATAAAATAAATTCATAGAAATCAAATAATAAGAAATACTAACTAACTCCTAATACTTCTCAGGTCTTTTTTAATTCCATTATATACTTGCAAATAATAACAAAAATCAAAATTTATATGTAAGTAATAATACAAAGAACAAGTTACCTAATACACACAGTTATAAAACATTACTTTACTTAACAAATTACACATACAATTTCACACTCTAGTATTCAATTTGTAAGGACTATTCAAATCTATCACTACTAAAATCTCCAAACTTTTGTACTTCAAAGGAAAGCAAGTCCTGAGCAAAACTTACACTTCAAGCTACATTAGAACCATAGGTGTAAACGAGAGTCCAACCCTATGGATGCCATGACATTGAAGGGGGGAGGGGGGGGGGGGGTAATTTTCACCCATGACCATTAAACTTCTAGTACATATCTATATAGTCCCAAAACTCCCTCATCTTTAAGAAAGTATCCGATCGGCATCAATTATTGCTAATAAAAGCATAAAAATTGCACGTGTAGTCCTCAAACTTTGTTTCGCATATCCACCTAGTCCTTAAAGTTTAGGTTAACCTAAAATTAAGTGAAAGTCATTAAATCTGGTCCTTTGAAAAGACAAAAATCCTTGAAGAATCTGGCGATTCTTGAAAAATAACCATAAAAAATAGGAGGACAAGCAGAGAGTTCAAACTCTAATAATTAATTAGGGTTATAATCATTGAAAATTTTGAAAGATGAGGTAAATAAGCTCCTTGAGCACTATCATGCCACAAAGAGTGTTAAAAGCACACCAAAAGCTAGACAGGCTTTAGCAAGTGAGGTAAAAAAATTGATGAATAAAAGACTTGAAGTAGTCAAAAGTGTGTGGGTTGAAAAAACTTAAAAAATGTAAAAGAAAGGATAAAAAAGGGGTAGAGAAATTAAGAAAAAAAAGATGGATCCTTTTATCTAAAAAAAGTTGCTAATATGGATGATTACAATTTGGCTCAAGACCTTAAAAAATCTTTAGGTCTAGTAGATTTATCTCCAGTGCACATACATGATATGACATTTAATGAGCCGTTAGTTATAAAGAGGGCTTTATACAAACCCAACTATCCTGATAGGATGAAAGAAGGATTCATACCTAAGGAAAACCCATTGAAGCCAGCAATTAACGTTACAACTTTTCTCAATCTAGATTATGAAAAAAAGAAATCTGAAATGATAGATGAGTGAGGTACTATGATTAGGTTTGCAATAAAATAAAAAAGCTTTACTCTAAAATATGTATACGAACTTTAAATAGCCACTATAGTAGGAAATGCCAAAAAATACTGGACCATATTGGTAGAAAATAGCAAAAAAAAGATGAAATAAATAAAGAATTGCTAATAGATGGTGTGATTACTATAGTAGTAGACATTTTAAAAAAAAGAATTTTATGGGTTTTTCCTAGAGAAAAAATAATTTCTAGTGGCTTTAATGAAACTGCAAATCTATGACATGTGTTATTTTGAGAATTATGCATGTGAATTCAAAAATATTATTACAATCTCAATTTTGCAACTCAAAATTAGATGTTAGAAATGTTTTTTTGCCTGAAGTAGCCAAAATAGCCTGAAGTAGCTAAAATAGCCTATTAACTACTCCTAAATAAAGATAAAATGGTAGATGGTATAGGAGGGAAGATATAAGTGGCGAAAATATACCATGAGAAAGGCATGTACGGAGCTCCAAGTAAGACAAGATGCAAAACATCTTTCTTAGTTGAATAAGAGCTCTTATTTTCACCTTAAATATGTCTCAAGAATGTATAGATGTCTATCAGGACGTGATGATCAATTGAGAACTGGATATTCTTCTAAAAAAAATTTAAAAGATATAAAAAAAGAAAAATATCAAGAAGAGGAAGAGATGAGAGGAACAGGTTGGATAAAACTTTTAGGTTTATTAGGAAAAAAACCAATTTTATAGAGAACAATAAAATATAAGCCTTTAAGAGAAAGGATGGGAGAGAACCCAAATGCCCTAAAAAAAACCTCTGAGCAGCTATTCATGGTGTTAGATTTGTGGTGTAAAGAGTCATAAGGCTAATTTTTGTCTTTCAAGAGTAAACAAAAAGAAAACTTAAGAAAATTTTCTTCAAAAATGAGTCTAGTGTTTGAGCTAATACATAAGAAAGATCTATCTGATATAGACTCTGAAATATATTCAATCTATGAACTAGTGTCTAAATATAAAACTAACATAGATGAATTTAACTTATGGACAGCTCAAATATTTAAGATGAATGAAGCTGATGCTGCCCTGGAAAAAGAGCTAATCCTTTTGGATAGTGCTCTAGTATAGGAAGAATCCTTTTAATATGAACACCCCTCTAGAAGTTACTTAAAATATAAATTGCCTAAGATAGACATCAACAATATCTATAGCAAATCCAAGTTTAACTTGAAATCAATTATAGATATCTCCTAGTTTGAGTCAACGGCTCAAATCAATCTTGTCAAAATAAGAGAAATGGCTAATAAAGCTAAATGTGAGTATAAATAGATTCACATAAGACTTGTGCAAGCAGAACTAATCCATTTATTCAATTTACCAATAGAAAGTCATGTGATAGCAATGGTATTAGATAAATGATGGTGAGAGTTCAAAGATTAGCTAATATCAGATGTACAGACTAACTTAGCAAATAGTCCAATTCGGTTTCAAACCTATCCAAATTATTTGATGGCTTTGGGCGATAAGTGTTTGGCAATTCATTAACTTTTAGAATAAAGTCATTGAAAATGAATAGAATGAATTCTTAAGCTAAGTATTTAACGTATCACACTAGGATAGTGTTTAGACTAATAAACACTACCAATCTATGAGTGAGAAATGCTTCCAAGATAACAGAATTATTCGAAGAAGGGTTAGATAACTACAAACAGTTCTATAAGAAAGAAATAAACCTTGTAGAACTAAGTTGGCCTAAAAGTTAAGTTCTTATAGAACCAATAGAGAATTCAAGACCAATAGGTTCTTCCTAAATAACCTAAAGAAAAGAAAATATATTCTTGTAATAGAATAGCTAATGAGGAACTTGAGAATTATAGAACAGATGCCTAGAAGATCAGTCTTTAGTAGAGTGAGTGAGAAAATTCTTAGGGTAGAACTAGAACTATTAAAAACAAGTTCTAGGAGAAAAGAACCAAAATTATCAAGAACAAATTCTAGGAGAGAAGAAAGTCACTCGTTTGTAAGCAATAGGAGGATAATAGGCTATAAGGATTTTAGTCTACCTATTTATGTAGATTATAATAGAAGTCAGGAAAGTGTAAGAGCCATGAGGCAAATTGCATTCATTCTCGAGGTTTTGAAATGGATTAAAAAGATCTCTAAATAATGTTTTGTCCCTTTTTAGGAAATTTAGAAAATGGTTTCCCCTATTCCTGTGGCATCAGAAAAGGCTTTCAACCTTAAAAAAGCAAGTTTGAGTATATATATATATATATATATATATATATATATTGAACTTGCATTTAAATTTTTTTGGTTATTATGACTATTCTTTGGATGCATTGATTGATACGGGATGTGCAGTTAGTAGTGCAAGACTAAATACATTGCTTAATGAATAGTGGAATCCATTACCCTAACATGTGGTGTTAAGAATGGCAGGGGCGAGGTAAATGTGGTAAACATATAAGGCAGAATAAGTGCCTATTATCATAGGCGAAAAAAGGTTTATCATTGATAAAGTTTGGCATTTAAGAATTTGATGTTGATATCATTTTAGGAAATATGTTTTTAAAAAGGGCAAAGGGAAAATTGTTCTTTATTGCAAGATAAATTTCATGTGTCTCTTGTAGGAATAGAAGTCCTAATTCTTTCTAACCCCAAGTTTAAATTAAAATCTAGATTTTATCCTATTAAAATATCTAACTTGTGTGGTTCTATAGCATGTGAACTAACTTTTAAATGTAAGCACATCATGGTGAAACATGGGTAGAATGTTTGTTTGAATTGTTAGAGATAAATAATACCTACTATGAAGAATTGTGTTTCAAAACACAAAGTTCAGTAGAGAAACCAATTGCGAGAAGCATTCAGCTAGTAAAAACTAAGTAGGATAAGTTCCTAGCTAGATTGGCTAATAATTTTAGTGATGATCCACTAAAATTATGGGTTTTAATGGTATAATAACCAAAGTAGAACTAAAAGATCCTACTAAAATCATCAGAGCTAAAAACATAACTTACACAGATGAGATGGTTAAAGAATTTGATAAATAAATTCTTGAGTTACTTGAAAAAGGTTTGATTAGAGATAGTGTTAGTCCATCTTTTAGTCTAGCCTTTATGATATTTAACCATGCAAATTAGGTGCAAGGAAAAGCATGAATGATTAAAGCTATAAGATTCTCACTATAAGAGATGTAATAGATAGAGTAAGTCTTAAACAACTTTTCATTTTTTCTAAATTTAACTTAAAAGGTCGCTATAGGCAAGTAAAAAGAGAGGAAAGTTCAATAACTTTGATAACATTCAACACTCATCGAGGAATACGAATGGTTCGTAATACCTTTCAAATTGAAGAATGCCCTAGGCATATTTCCATGCAAAATGGATAACGCTTTTAAGGCATTAAACAAATTTTGCATGTTCTATATAAACGATGTGTTAGTTTTCAATAGCAATAAAGAAAAACACATGAGTCACCTTGAGCATGTGGCTGATATCTTTCAAAAGGAAGGTATGATTCTATCTGTGAAAAAGATAAAATGATTTTAGGGATTGAGATTCCTAAAAGCAAAATATGGCTATAGAGGCATATCTTAGAAAAAAATTACTCAATTCCCTAGCGAATTGGAAGATAGAAAGTAAAAGCAAAAATTTTGTGAACTTGCTAACTATGTTAGATAATTCATGAAAGATCTTTCCAACTACCTAGGGAGAATTGCAAAAAAAAAAATTGATAAAAATCCTTTGTATTGAGATGGTAAAGACATTTAGGTTGTAATCGAAGTAAAAGAAAAAATGAAAAATTTAGCTTGTTTAAAGTTGCCTTTTGATATAAATGAGTTAGTCTTAGAAACAAATGCTTTAGATATGAGTTAGGGAGTAGTTCTTAAAATTAAGCAAAAAAACTAGAAATTATTTGTAAGTGTTGGTTTGGAACATTTAAAAGTGCAGAGTTGAATTATCTAGTCTACAAAAAAGAGGCGATAGTAGCAAAATATGGCATTAAAGCCTTTTACATCTTTTTAGCACTTAAAAAGTTTATTCTTAGAGCACATTCTACCTATGTGAAGAGGTTTATGAATATAAACTTCAAAGAGGCTAGACAAATTAGACTCTTGAGGTTGCAAGAAGGGTTTAATTATTACATATTTGATATTGAATATATTCCTTCTAATAAAAATGTAATAGTTGATTCTTTTTCATGTGAACTTTTTGATATTGCAGATGGATCATGGTTCCATAAACAAACTATGTTGGACATGCAAAAGGTAAGGACATTTCTTCTTAAAAGAAAAAAAAGGAAGAGAATAAAGGGAAAGGCCCTAGTATTGTGAGGATAGGAAAAATAGGAACTTTAAAGGATGTTATCTATTAGCTGTGAGGACAACTTGGCCATTTTGCTTCAGAATGTTCTAGGAAGTGAGCAATGAAACCTTTAATAGGGAAGAGTTCGATAAAAACTCTAGAGATGATTATACATAAGAAGATTTTCTCAAGGATGGCCCATAATAGGATATATTAGAATAATTAAAGTAAAATATTTAGCTTTAGATTAGGCTAGAAATCCCATACCATCATATAAATATTCCTAAAAAGAGTCTAGTTGGGAATTTGGTAATGAAAGTTATGAAAAATATGCAGAGGAATTTGATCAAACAGTTGATTGAATGTGTAAGGATAAGAAAACCTGATATTTTTCACAAAATATCAAAGGTCTTGATATTTTAAAAGATGGATATATTTTATGTGTAGGTCTAAAGAGAGGACTTGTGAATAAAAACTTTCAACAACTTGAAGATTTTATAGATGAAGCTATCTCTTACATCCAGAAGTTAGAAGAACATTTGGATATATGTCCAGCAAAAAAAGAAAAATTTTCTTCTACATGTTTTAGAAATGAGGAGGATTCTTGAACAATTGACTCAATTACTTCGAAATAATGTGATATAAACCATTAAGGAAAAGTTAGTTGACTTAATAAACCGTTTTTCACAAAAGTGTTCTCTGATGCACCCCACGTACATTAGCAACCATATAGAAAACTAGTTCTGAGACTTAATACAAATAGTGTTGCTAAAAGTATCTGTTTCATAGAAGCAGGACTAGCAGAAATCGTTGAAATAGATATAGAAGATCTTTCTGCACGTTTATCACTCCCAGGGATTGTACAGGTGGCAATCAACATAGTAAAATACTTAAATCTAGTAAAATTATATAAAATTATGTCTTTCCAGATTTTAAGTACATTCATAGGGTATGAAAATGATGGTAGAATCTGTATTTTTATCAAATATGGAATCTACATGCTATTCTGGCATGAGATCTTATTAAACTACAAAAGGTTAATAGTCAAATTTTAAAATTTAAGTGGAAAAGATATAAAGAAACAAAGATTATTAACCAAGCATCGAAAATTGAGTTTCTTAAATCCATGCTCAAAAAGTAGTTCCCAGTTAAGACAAAATTATTTTTAGAGATCGAAGAATTTTTGTAATCATAACAATAAAAAATCTTCTTGTTAATGCTCTCATCTAAGGAATAGTAAGAGGAAAAGAAAGAGCAAATGAACTTCTACTGAGGTTGAGAAAGAGAAGTCTTAGCTTGGGATTCAAATATGAAACCCATAAGAAGTGGGAGAAGGTGGCTAAAAGTGATGAAGGCGCTTTAGAGAAAAAAGACATAGAAATGGCCCAAGCACAGGAAGATAATGATCTAAGTTGGGACATTCAAGTTAGGCAACAATAATAGAGTGATATGTCATTCATGATGACAATATAAATAATTAAAACAATAAAGCAAACTGAAGACTCTAAAAAGATAAAAAGGCATCCATTATGCCACATGTCTTAGTTTTATAGGGTATTGAGATTGTCACTTATCTTATCTTATTTATAAGATAAGAATCTTGTAAATTATTGTACTCAGCTGGATAATGGAACCAGAGGCACCATCTGTCATTTTAATTTGTTTGCTTTCAATTATTGTGTGGCTTTTAAGCTAGCAAATAGTAATAGAGGCACTCGCTCTTATATTTATAAATACCCCTCAGCATTCCATTACTAGGGGAGCAAAAATAAAATTAGAATTTCCTTATAGGAGTTCTTAAAAGCCTTTCAAAGGATATTCTGCTACCATATACTTCCATAGTCTCTAAAATGGCTTGAAAGAAGGAGTGTTATTGTAAAACCTGTTAAAGAGTGAGAAAAGGCAGTTATAACACATAAGATCTTTCATACCTTCAAGGTGTCTCCAGTGATGGGAGTGGAGCAGAGTTGAAGCAGTCACAAAAGCTTGGTGGACCTTGGCTCACAAGTAAGGTATATGCTTCCATCATAAGTGATAATTATTCACTTGGTGCATTTCCACAAAAATTAAATTAGTAGAAATATTGAAAGTGTTGTGCAAAAATTATGCTTAATAGATTTTATTAATAGGATTAAAGTGTTATATTTTAAACGGAAACTAGTGTACAGTGGTCGAGAAATTTTTGAAATAAATGTAACTAATCATAATGAACATTGTAATTGTAAGGAGCATAAAAGGACTTTACCCTTGTTTAATGTTGTATTAGATTTTTGGATCACTTGTTAATAGAGAATAATTTTTAATGTCTAAAAATTGTCAATTTCTTGATTGTGTATATCTAGATCATAGTGTGGATAAGGATCCCGCAATAGAATTATTAAATACTATTGTTGATCGTATTAATTCTTTAAACGAGTCTTTTGAAAAATTTACTATATTTGTAGAAAAGTTTCAAATCATTTAAAAGAATTGACTATGAGATAGAGCAAATTTAAAAATTATTTTCTTAGCAAAATAGAATCTTTGGGTTTTGTTATGAACTCTCGATGCCAAAACGAGTATAAGAAGTTAAAAGAAGTAAGAAACCTAAAATTTCACTTCCAAAAATAATTTCACTTCCTTCAGCCGCTATATAATTTTTGCCCCAAAAAATTCTAAAAATTATTCCGAATTTTTTTGGTTAAAACAACTCACATTATTAATATTAGAGCCTTGGTAAGAAGTTTGGAAGTAAAACAAAAAGATTAGGATATAACTAAAGAGAAAAATAAATTTAAGGATTAAAATAAAGAGGTAACATATAATAGGAAATTTATAGGTAAAAAATTTTAAATTTAAGAAGTTTTTGGATAAAAAATTGAAAGATGAAGTACATAGAGAAACTATATTTGAAGGTCAATTGAAGCAAAGTACTCCGGTGAAGAGCAAAGAAAAAAGCCTATCAATATGATGCATGCAAATGGGACTTCGACATTTGCAAGTTATTGAAATTTTTGAGAAATGTCACTTTACATGTCATGTCAATTATGGTAGGAATGACTATCATAGAAATTAATCTATTAATGTGAGAATGATATAAGCATGGAAGCTTGAAATAGAAGCATCATTGATTCATAATGAATCAATTTCAAAGAAGTATTTTTTATTAGGGAGGTGTATAATTCAGTTTAAATCTAAATACTGAATCAAATTAAAATAAAAAAAATCAATTCAATCTATTTAAGTAATTTGATTCGATTATTTAAAAAAACAATTAATTCAATTTAAATTTTTTTATGAGGCAAAAATTTAAATAAATTGTACCGAATTTATTGATTTTAAAGTTAAATTTCAATTTTTTTTATAAAGCGCAAAATATATGTTTAGATATATTGTATTTAATATTGATTTTAAACCTAAATTAAAGCGTTTAATAACTATGTATAAATTAAAATATTTCATTTTGAATCTATTTAATTTATTTATTAAATTGATTAGATAATTTATCTATTTCAAATTTTCATTAATACGGTCTAGGTATTGAGTCAAACCGATCAATGCACATGCTCCCTTCCAAGGATTTACTCTAATGTTTATGATCACGAGCTTCTCTCTCTTGGAGACATTATCTAGCACGGTT
>CANXYI012306667.1:0-10401 GCA_948208565.1 Hura crepitans | reverse complement strand
CTAGCAGGATTTTACCGAGGAGAAATCATGCTTCTTACTTTTTCCTTTGTCTTTAATAAGTCTTTCTATCTCATCTTTCAATGCTTGGCATTCATCTGTATTGTATCCCACATCCTTGTGAAATTCACAATATTTACTTTTATCTCTTCTCACAAGGGTGCGTTGATCCATCTTCTTTGGCTAGTTCACTTTGCTATGGTTTGCTTTAATCCACATCAAGATTTTGTGGCAGGCAGTATTCAGAGGGGTAAAATTTACCTTTTTAGAGTCGCCCTGACTTCTTAGTTCTTTCCTTTCATGAGTATTGGATAGCAAATAGCGCATGCCTCTGTGTTTGGACTGAGGGGAAATACTTCCTCGGGTATGCTCCTATCGGAGGAAATTTTATCCTTGGGTAAAATGTAAATTCGAATTGTACCATTCGCTCGACTTGTGTTATCGAGGGCAATAAATGACTTCACTCTGTCTATAAGTCTTTCAAAATTAGCTAGTTAGTCAGTCATCAAAGAGTTGTAGAGCCATGTATTTCTAACATTATTGATCATTGTAATAATGGCCACCTCACTGTGCAAATGTTGGATATCAAAAGCTATCTCTTGGAATCTTTTAATGAAATCATGGAGACTTTCATCTTCACCTTGCACAATACCCTACAAATCAGTAACAGTCTTTTTGGTCCTCATTTGAATAATGAATCTAGTTTTGAATAACTCTTACAGTTGCTAAAAGGAGGACACTGATTTCGAAGGTAAATCATGAAACTAGTCTAAGGTATCGTCTATCAATGTAGACAGGAAGACTTTGCACATAAGCGCATCCTCGAATGTCTGCATATGGATCAATGTAAGATATTTAGCTAAGTGTTTTCTTAGATCGGACCAACCCTTGTACTTTTTTATCTTGACTTTCCTAATGCATCGAGGGAAAGGAACTTCTCAGATTTGACGTGCAAAGGGAGAATCTGTGCTGCCTTCATGGTCAGGCTTCTTGGGGCTCCCAATCTGTACTTCTTCATTGCATGGATGAACAAATTGTTAAAAGCCTCTTCTGATCTAGTGCTTTTAACCCTCTTACTTTACACCATGTCTCTTTGAGGCCTTTCAACCCTCCGATTTAAGGAATTGCTTTCGCTTTCTAATAGCGAAGTGTAAGATGAAGATCTGAATTTCTTCTGTTTAACCTTTCGAGCTAGCTTTTTTTATTATTATCTTTCGACCTCATATGTTACATCGTAGTCTTTCGACCTCGGATGTTGCAATTCAGACTTGATATCTTCACGGAAGCCATGTAAAAGTTGTTGCATAGCTTCCAAAGTAATTGGGATTCTTATGATAGAGGCACCTTATCGAGTTCATCTATGAATGCACTGACCCACAGGGTAATGGGTGTTTGTTGAGTATTGTTTCCCTGAGATGCTGGATTTTTCGATAGCCCTACTATCTAGTTCTCAACAAAAGTACCAAATGGTAATACTCGATTGGATAGAGCTATTGAAATGATTGGCAAACGACACTAAATGTATGTGCCTCCAAGAAAAGAGATCAATCTCGAGTTCGACCCGAGAAGAGAACTTCGATGGTCAAGTTAGATATTGCTGAAATTTTGGCAGAGTGACCTTGGTGTTTAGAAACACTTACCTTGGAGTGAATTAAATACCTCTATTTATGGTTCCCATAGTGGTAGAAGTACGTCCCATCATTAGGCGGATTATTGACATGTGTACAGACGTGATCTTCCAGAACTAAGGCCTCATGAAATGGGCCTAGTAAGTGAGTAGAGGGAGATTGAGCTTTATCAATGGATACTACTCTATTGTCACCCAGGATTTCAAGATAGTTTTATGTAATTTTTAATTTTTTTATAATTACATCATTTTAAAGGCTATTCAAACTTTTGATTAATTAAAAAAAATTGAGTTATGAAAGTTCAAGTCTTTAATTACATCAATCAATTAAAAAGGGTATATAAAAATCAAATTTCTTTTGAAGTAAGCAAGTGAGACTTGCTACCAAACAATACAAAAATCATGGGCACAAATTGATAAAGTTGCTTCTAAACCAAATGGACTATCAATCCTCAACAAGTAATTTAAGACTTGCAAGTATGAATAACTTTCCTTGTACATATTGCATTTTTTTAATTTTAGAATTTCAAATACGAAAAATATAATTATTTTTTGGAATAATTATAAATTGACTCTAAACATATAGAAATATAATTTTTTTTATATATAATTTGACCTATTTATTAGAATTCCCATTCAAATTTAATAATGATATTGACATGCAACATTTGGTGGATGTCGTGTAAATAATTGTAATGGCATTTATTTTTTTTTATAATTTTATAGTTTTAATTTTTCATTATTTTGAATGAAAAAATAGATGAATGGTTTCAATTGAAAAGAACAAAATCATTAGAATAACTATGATAATTAAAAATGAAGCTATTTCAATTTTTTTAATTTAACTTCATCTTAAATATTGTTGTAATAGATCATTAACAGATTCCAGTGAGCTAAAGGATTGAAGAATGTGAAGAATATAACAAATAGTTAGTTTGTTAGTTAACTGGTTCGGTTAGTTTGTTAGTTAACTGATATTAAGAAAGTTTGTTCCTGGTATAAGCAAGAAAAGTAGTTTGTTAGAATCTGTTAGAATTTGTTATAGCTTAACACATGCTTTTTGTATGATTCTGTGTATAAATACATGTACATGTATTCATTGATTCTTTAATAATAAGGAAACATTTTACAGTTTTTTTCTCATTCTTCTCCACTCAATTTATGAATATGGTATCAAAGTACAGTCTTTGATCCTTTGGATGATTTGTGATTTTATTTTGGCTTGATCTTGAAGTAATGGTTGGAAATAGAAGCAATTCCTTGACTGGATCAGAGAATCTAGGAGTTGCAATTATTTCAGCAGTTCTGAATAGGAACAATTATCAAACATGGAGCAGAGCCATGAAGATTGTTGTTGCTGTGAAGAAGAAGCTTGGATTCATTACTGGAAAGATTAGGGAACTACCAGAGGAATTGGATGATTATAAAGATTGGTACAACTCAAATGTGATGGTGATTTCATAGATCTTGAGCTCCTTGTCTATGGATCTTCATGAATCCTTCGTATATTTAACCTTTGTAAAGGAACTTTGGGAAAAACTTAACAGGAGGTTTAGAGAGGCAAATCTACCATAGATACCAGATCAAGAGAGAGATGGCTTCGATTCTGCAATGTAATAATACAATCTCAATGTATTTCATCAAACTAAGTAAGCTGTAGGATAAATTAAATTGCATTAAGCCTATACCACAATACATTTGTGGTTGCACTTGTGGGGCTTTGAAAGAAATAGAGGAGATCAATGAAGCAGATAAAGTCATTCAGTTTCTCATAGGACTCAATGAGGCATATAACAATACAAAGAATCAAATATTACTACTAGATCCTATGCCCAACATTGATAAGGTATACTCGTTGGTGCTTAATATTGAAAAATAGAAGTAAGTCAATATGACTATAGTTAAAAGTATTAAGAATAGTGTAATGATGATTGGAGGAAAAAGCACAAAGATTGAAATTGGGTATAGAACATATAAGGCTATATCTAGAAAACAAAATTTCAAGAAAAGGGAATTATGAAGAAAAATGGATAGGCACTGTAGTTTTTGCAATCCAGATGGTCACATAAGAGAAACATGTTTTAAGCTAAATGGATATCCAGAATGGTACAAGGAATTTGAGCTTCAACAATAAAAAAGGAGAGGAGGAACATATAGAGGGGAAACAAATATGGTAGAGACACCAGTTGTGCTGATGATTATAAAACAAAAAAAGATAAACAATATGACATATTCAGCAGCATGAAGGAAATGATACAACAAGAGTTATCAAGAATGCTAAAGGGAAAACATGTAGTAGAGCCAAATTCAGTCAATTTTGTATAATTGAAGAATTTTGCAAACTATGCTGTAAAAATATCTAAGCCTTACAGGATTGTGGATATAGGTGCTAGTAACCACATTTACTTAGACTTTTCTTTATTCTCTCATACCAAACCAACTATCACAAAACATTTCATACATTTACCTGATGGATCCTCTCAATTAATTACTCAATCTGGCAGTGTTGCTCTAACCAAAACAATTACCATAACCAATATGTTTTTTGTCCCAAAATTTAAGCATAATTTACTCTTTGTGCATAAATTATTGAAATGCAGTTCTTTGAGAGTATACTTTCAGACTGATTTTTGTACACTACAAGACTTGATGATTGATACAATAATAATTGTTGGGAGAGTGATTGGAGGTCTTTGCATACTTGATAAAAATTTATTCAAGATTGAAACTATCAATAAATTTATGCAGTCTATTACCTTAAACTTGTCTGTTGTAAATGCAGTTAATAAACTAGATATATAGCATCAAAGATTAGGCCATCCTGGTGTCAATGTAATTAAGCACTTGAGTCCTATAACTAAATGTTGGATGAATACAGAGGTTTTTTGTGATATTTGTGTAAAATCTAAGCAAACTAGGCTATCTTTTGATTTAAGAAGCTCAAAAAGTACTTTAATGTTTGAGATGTTGCCTATGGATATTTAGGGACCATATTATCAACAGTCTTTGACTAGAGCCAGTTTCTTTTTAACTATAGTGGAGGATTACAACAAATCAATATGGACTTTCTTATTGCAGAATAAGGCACAAACTTCATCTGTTATTCATAATTTTCTTAAAATGATTAATAATCAATATGGAGCATTTGTTAAGATTGTTAAAACTGATAATGGAACTGAGTTTGTAAATAGTTCATGTAAGTATATGTTTGCAGATCATGGAATAATTCATCAAAAATCATGTCCTTATACCCCTCAAAAGAATGGATCTATTGAGAGAAGACATAGACATATAGTCCAGGTTGCAAGAGCCTTATTATTCCAAGCTCTCTTCCTAATCTTTTCTGGGGTGAAGCCATATTACATGCCACATATCTTATAAATAGGTGGCCTTCATCTGTCCTAAATTAGCAGTCTCTTTATTCTATACTACATAATATAGATCCTGTTTTAAGTGCTCTTAAGGTTTTTAGGTGTTTAGTATTTGCAACCATAGTTAACCTTGGAAGAGATAAATTTAGTTCTAGAGCATCTCCATGTCTTTTCCTAGGTTATGAAAGTGGGAAGAAGGGATGTAAACTTTATGATTTGGAGACTAAGCATTTGATGATAGCTAAGGATGTAATTTTTTCTAAGTCTGCATTTCCATATATATAATACAATGATTCATCTATAATTTCCATACCTGTAATTCCTGCACACACAGAAAGCATCAAACCCACTTCTGTTTCACAAACATATCATGTAACTTCACCTAACCTACATTCTTCTACTCCTTTACAATCTCATCCATCTACTAATTAACCTACTTCAATACCACATTCACCTATAAAAAGAATAAAAAAAAACCACTTTATGGATGAATGAATATGTTGTTAAAACTGCAGTCATAGATATTCAACCATTTGACATTTCAATTCCAGTCTCATCTTATCATACACCATAGACATTTTCTTATTACCAATCCCCTCATTTTACCCTTGCATACTCTTCATTCCTAGCACAAATATCCATAATTCATGAACCAAACAACTATGCAAAAGCAAAGGATGATCCACACTGGGTCAAGCCTATAACACACGTTACTCGTTCCGTACACTGGACCGAATAGCGAACGTGCACAATGCATAACGGTATCTAAAATTTATATATAAAAACCCGTCACAATTAAAACTTTTTATTTCTTAAAACATTTTAAAGCTCAAAAGATATAAAAATGTGAAAATAGTTTTGGCACGGATTATGAGGTAACTAGTGGGGTCATCATGTCAAAATTTTGGTAGCATAATGGCTGTATCGAGACACTTTTCTAAATAGTAACTACTAAGAAAACACTTTTAAAAACATAATTCATCAATATCTCAGCCACCTGGGTCCTCCTGACCCTTCAATCTTCTCACAATAACATCTCATATACAACAGAGCCTCAAGCTCATCAAAACATTATATAAAACTTAATAAGGCTTTTGGCACCCTTAACAACAATTATCACATGCAAAAGCAGTAGATATCATACAAGTCGTGCAATGCAATTTAAGACATTACATTAAAGATTTACAAAACCATACATCACTTAAAGTTGCAAAACCAAAACGATTTATATAGATTAGGTCCAATCCCTCTATTAGATCACAAGAGAACTACAAACGCTATTACATTATTATACATTTACAAAGAAATAAAATATACCCAGAGGGCAATTCTTCACGTCTCCTGTGGTGTAGAGGCTTTGACTCTAATTTGTATTTTCTTCTTCAACCTACACATTGCAAAAACAAGCAATGCACTAAGCATAAAGCTTAGTGGTGTAATCACTTTAACAAGCATACTCATAATAATTCGATCATGTATTGTTCATACATTAGCAATAGTCATAAAATCGAAATAACTACACATTACATAATATACATTAATCATGTGATATAATATATGCATAACCCTAAACAATGTAAAATAACAACATGATTAAGAATATGATAATCACACATTCAGCATATCAACCCAGATATCATATTTCATTTAGATGCCAAGAAAACTAGATTATATGACAAGTTGTATTACTTCGTTATCAACCTTAATAGCTATTAGCTTTATTTATGCCCTTAATATCAATACCATTATCAAACGATGAATAGTAACCTCACAGTGTCATGCCTGAAGGCTCACGGTGTTAAGCCCAAAGGCTCGCGGCATCTTACTCGGAAGCTCACGGTATCTTGTTTGAAGGCTCAAGTATCTTGCCCGAAGGCTCACAGTATCATGCCCGAAGGCTAGTGCTCGTCAGCATAACAAAGCAACCCATAGGTCTCATTCCCTAAGATATGTTAGCAGCTGCTAATATCCTAGTTAACCGGTCAACCTATCTAAACTAGGTAGTCTAACTATATAAGCATCATTAAACTGATTATATTGTGTTGTTTATACTAATTATACATTCCACACCATCTTGTCTCATTCATTTATCTCATTGGCCATTTTGCATATTAGCAAGCTTTAAATCATATGCCCATAGTACATATTACATTATGTATAGCATGGCCAACTTAGGCTCAAATTAATATAACAATAACCTATGATCACTTATACCTATAATAAGCTTTATAATTACATGAGGACATCATAAGATACTTAAAATATTAGACTTATGATCAAGGTTCATTCACATGTACATGGTACACGAGGTACAACATGAATTCCATTAACATCATAAAGCTTTAGACCTAAATGTTCAAGAATATAAACTTACATTTCAAGCCCCAAAACCTTTTAATGAACTCATAAAAATATGCCTAAATAATGGTTAAAATACTCTCAATATCGTGACAAAAATTGGGTTGAAAATGATTCGAAATTTCGTGTAAAGAAATGAAAAAGTTATGAAAAAAACATTGTGGTCAAAATGGGTCATGGTCGTGACCCTTTGTGGTTCACAGTTGTGACCCTCTTAAAACTCCAAAAACCTGCATTTTTGGCCTGGAAGGGGTTATGGGTGTGACTTGCTAAAAGGTCATGGCTGTGAAGCCTCATTTTCAGCAGCAAACATGTGAATTTCTAGCGATTTTTGTAAAAAATCCATCCACTTTCAAACCCAAACCAAGCAATTTCAACACCAAATTTAATTCACACATATTACAATATTTATAGAGCATAATTCTCATTAATGGCATAACAAATACACTCAATAATCATTCATAAATCATCATCAAGATGCATTTATTTCCACATTTATATCCATACATCATAATTAATATTCATACCATTTCACTCAAATTAAAGTGATTACACATACTTAATAACGTCGTGTGGTATGCTCGAAATCATCTCACACCTTTTCTTTGCTCTGGGAATCACGGATTGATGTTTCGCCTACGAATTCAAATGGTTAAAATTTAGCAAAAATCAAATAAAATCACACGAGCTTCGAAAAATCAAAACGAGGACATTAAACATCTCTTGGGCAAATAACGAATGCGAGAAAAATATCGAAATTCAAAAATTCTTACCCGATCGAAAAATGGTCACTATTCAGTTCGATTTCTCCTCTCGATTCCTCCTGAACCGCTCCGCCAAACTGAGTGATTTTGGTGTCTATGGAAAGCTCTCGACATGAGCTTTCCATCAACTATAATTTTCGAAGGTGGGTAGTAGCCAATTAAAGAAGAAAAGAAAGGAGAGGGGAGAGGGAGACATGTCGGCAATAAGGGAAGAGAAAAAGAAAATAAAAAAAAGGAAAGAAAATGAAAAAAAAAAAAGAAATTTTTGGTATTTATACTTTTGAAATATTAAATTTTCATTCCTTTCAGGTTTATTTCCACCCTTCTCGGGAATCCGAATTTAATAATTAACACTTCCAAAAATTAGATAAATTAAAATTTTATACATCACCAAAATCTCGGGTTCGTAAAATGAAGGGAACCAGAAAAAATTAGCATAATTACTCCATTAAAAATTCCTAAGAATTACTTCTTGGTATCTAAAAATTTTGATTCCAATGCCAATAGATTCGTCGAAATATTTAAGTACCAAGTTGTATAATTCTTGAATTATTTTTAGCAACTTTTCATTTATTTTACAGTTCAGCTTTACCTGTGGTACTATCACAGGACAGTACCGCAAAATCTTGTTTTATTATTTTTAGTCATCCAAATGACTTCGGATTGATTTCAAACTTCATCCGAAATTGTCTCATAATTAATACTCCTTAATGGATTACTTAGTGTGACTCAAATTTTGAGAAACAATATTCATCTCGGGAAGTTCTATTTATGAGAGTCGAAATTTTTGAGTCATTACAAAGGCATTACAAGATGAACTATTTGCATTGGAAAAGAATAATACTTAGACATTGACTGAATTACCTCATGGTAAGAGACCTATAGGATGCAGGTGGGTTTTCAAGTTGAAATTGAAGCTAGATGGCTCCATTAATAGACATAAAGCAAGATTGGTTGCAAAAGGATACAACCAGATTAAAGGAGTTTACTTTCATGACAGTTTTTCACCTGTGGCCAAGGTGGTTACAGTTAAAATCTTCTTTACAATAATAGTAACAAGTAAATGGCCAATACAACAGCTAGATGTTAATAATGCTTTCCTCCATAGCTTCTTAGATAAAGAAGTTTATATGTTACTACCAGATGGTTATCAAACAAATAAAAGCAAAGTATGCAAGCTATAGAGATCACTATATGGCCTTAAACAAGCTTCAAGATAGTGAAATCATGAGCTCACATGTAAGTTACAGGCATATAGATTCCAACAATCCAAATATGACCATTACTTATTCACATTGCAGACAACTACTTGCTTTCTGGTATTACTAGTATATGTTGATGATTTGTTTCTTAGTGGCAACTCTATGGAAGAAATCCAGAAAGTGAAATAATATTTGCATGAATTGTTCATCATTAAAGACATTGGTGATGTGAAATATTTCTTGGTTTAGAGGTCTCTAGATCAAATAATGGGATCTACATTAACCAAAGAAAATATGTCCTTGATCTACAAAAGAACACAGGACTTTCAGGCTATAAACCAGTCACCATTCCTATGAGCACAGGTATCAAACTCAAGGCAGATAGTGGTGCACCCTTACTTGATCCTCAAATTTACAGAAACCTTATTGGTAAATTACTATACATAGGGTACTCCAGACCTGATATAATCTACACAATTCAACAATTGAGTCAGTTTGTCAATAAACCAACTGATAAGCACATGCAGTATGCCTTACATGTCCTTAAATACCTGAAGGGTATGACCTCTCTTGGGTTGTTCTTTCCAGCAGACAATGAGCTCTCTTTCACTACCTTTTGTGATGCAGACTGGGCCTCATGTCCAGATTCTAGGAGAAGCTTATCAGGGTACTGCATTTATCTTAGAAGTTATCCCATTTCATGGAAAATAAAGAAACAAGCCATAATATCTTAATCTTCAGCAGAAGTTGAATATAGATTTATGGCAGTTACTTGTTGTGAGCTTCAATGGATCTTTCATATCCTTAATGATTTCCATATCCAGATAACTTTACCAATCCCACTGCACTGTGACAACAAGGCTGTTATTCACATCACTTCAAACCTAGTGTTTCATGAACGTACCAACCATCTAGATATAGATTGCCATCTAGTTCGGGATAAGTACAAAGAAGGGTTCCTTAATCCAGTGCATGTTCCTCTTCTGCTCAAATTGTAGATATTTTTACCAAGGCTCTCTCATTTCCTCAACTTTCAAGACGTCATTCCAAGTTGGCCATGGCAGATTCTCACCATGTCTCAG
>CANXYI012306629.1:0-11958 GCA_948208565.1 Hura crepitans | reverse complement strand
ATAGATAGACAGAAATTAAATAAAAAATAGAGTCACAAAAATATAAAATATTACACAAATAAATTATCGCATCTAACTGGTAGATGGATAATGCAAAAAGAAGAATAAAAAATAGCAAAAATGACCAAAATAATATTTTAGTATGCGAAGCAAAAATAGGCGGATATATAGAAATAAAATAAAAATAGACAGTCACAAAAATACAAAATATTGCCTAAATAAATTATCACATCTAACTGATAGATGGATAATGCAAAAAAAAAAAGAAAAGCAAAAATGACAAAATTAATATGTTTGGATACGAAGTAATAATAGAAGAACAAACAGAAAATAAAATAAAATGAGCAGTCCCATAAATGTAAAAAATATGGCATAAATAAGTTATCACATCTAATTGGTAAATGGATAAAATGGAACGATAAATGAAAATAGTAGAAACATAGGTTAGTTGACACACTGAGTATATTTGCCTTCAGAAAGATCTCGATCGGATTGAAAAGGGTGCTTGAATCATCAAAGAAATCCAAAAAAATGGAGTTGAAAGAGTGTTTTTTGCCTTTTTTTTGTGTATTTTCTTTCTCTAAAAAACTTTCTCTCTCTTTAAAATGACCAACCTTAGCTCAAAATGACCCATTTGGTACTTATACATGACACCCCAAGGCAAAAAAAATAGCTATTTTGGGATGAAAACAACTGTTTTCAGCTCAAAACGGCCATGTTTATGAGCCAAACTAGCATTTTGGGCAAAAATAGCCATTTTCATGAGCAAAATGGCTGTTTTGGCCTTTCTAGGCTCAAACTAGCGTTCCTATATGGAAACGGCCCATTTTGGGCCCAAAATGGCCGTTCCTTTCATGGGAACGATCCGTTCTTCTCTTAAACGACCATTTTCTGTTAGAAAATGGCCGCTTTTTTTTTTAAGGAAAAAGTTTTAGAAAATAGCCGTTTTCATTTTTTTTAAGGAAAAAGTTTTGAGATCTTCGTTTTGGATGTAAAAAATCTATTTTTTAGGATTTTTATCCTCTTCATCATCATTAGGAAAAATGAACCTAGGAGCCCTAGAGACCCAGTGTCTACACCATCTAAACCAATTGTTCCTCCTCTATATGTTTTTCCTTAATTTGCTATCAATAATATGGCTTTATCCATAACTCAACTAGCATAACATTTCCTGAAATGTATTGCAACTATCACTTATGCATTTAGGGTTATCATAAATTTCCTATTCCTAGCATTTGCCATCATATTCCAAACCAATCAATAAAACATCAATATTACCACAAAATGTGACACCCCCAATTAAATTCCCGAAGAAACCCAAGAAGTGGCGTAATTCTTGCCTGGTCACCCATTTCACTTCTCCCACTATCACTCGTTTAACTTCTACTTATATTGCACTAGGCAATATGTCTGACTCCTAATATAGTTCGATCTATTCTTATAGTCCATTTAGGTCCATGTTATCCTGTTCAAGTTATTATAGAGGAATTCAACACAATCTGATATTTCCTAAAAATTCGACAACACAATGGTTGTCCGATCACTAGTCTAAAATTTTAAAACCTGTTTTAGCACCTTTATAATCAGTTCATAGCTCCTGAACCCATCTGGTCCCCCATTATCAACCTAACATTAGCCTATTCAAATAGCAAAATAGGACTCAAGCCATATATAATAAACATACATATATAGAGCCTCAGGCTCATATCATTAATAGGCATAATTTCTAAACATACTCTCACAAAACATATAGTTCTATTCCATTCACATCAACAATTTGTACATACTTATATACATTATATTTATAGAACCTAAATACATATTTTCTACCTATTTTCCACCTAAGTATATGGATATCAAAACTATAAAACATTTACTTTGTGTTACTTGAAAAAGTATCCTCTAAACTTTTACTTACACGCTTCACCAAGCAAGATTCTGATCTTTATTACCTACACACCAAAACAAGTATGCTGAGTATACGAGATACTCAGTGGTGAACTTGAAGCACTTAAATCATGTCATCATATCTTTCCATACATATGTAGTCAAATTATTGTTCTTGCCAAATCCTTTAGTTGAATTTACACATTATATTGCCAAATTACCAAAATACCCCTATGGTATTTATATGTCATAAAATTATCTTTTTAACTCACATAAATCATTTAGGATAGTTATTAATATTTAAGGCATGCATATTTTACATTAATCAATTCATTTAATAACATATGTGTAACATTACCAAAATGTCCTTAGGTTTGTGTTTTATTTATTTATTTATAAAATATTATTCAATTATACTTAATTTTATCCCCATGATCATATTGATTATTTACTTAATTTAATTCATTGGTCTAACTAGAAAGATGACACTTATAAACACTAGACTTAGAGGGGAAAAACTAGTGTAGTGGTCCCCATTTTAGGCTTTGGCTACTGCACCAACATGTGTGACATCATGGATATTAGCCCATAGCCTCTCTAGCCACAAATAAATAACATCAATCTATGTGAAATAATAGAGATCAACCCATTAGCCTCCTTAGCATTAAATAAAATCTTAACATCTGTGTAATGAAGATCAGCTCGTAGGCCTTCTAAGCTATAATTAATCATCATTAAGTATATGACATAATAGAGATCAGCCCGTTGGCCTCCCTAGCCATAATTAATCATCATTAAGTATGTGACATGATGGAGATGAGCCCGTAGGCCTCCTAAGCAATAAATAAAATCTCAATAACTACGTGTTATATTAGAGATCAACATGTAAGACTCTCCAACCATAATAAATATCATTGCCTAAACATTACACAACTAACAGCTGCTAAAACCCTAAGTTGACCGATTAACCTATTCAATGGTTAATAATAGGCCAAGTAGCTCATTTTAAGTCGAGTTAATGACCAATAGTGTTCTTATAAGGTTTACGGTTCAATAAAAGTTAGTTTTACATTTTATCACATAATTCATTTTTATCTCAATCTGTTATAGCCACTTTTTGGCTATGCTAGGAAGAATTCCAAAACATAATTTTAATTTTGATAAGGTCTAATTTCATAACTCAATGTGTTTCAAATTATCATATCATTATTTTTCATAAATTCTATATTTCCTATCTATTGACATTTTTCATTCAGGTAGAGGTCAACCGGATAGTTACGAGTCATTTTGACAATAATTTCAAGGTTCATTTCTAAGACCATTGTAGGTCCAATTCTAGTACAATTTTCATAATATTATTTTTCATATTCATAGGCCCAAAGAGAGTATATTTTTAGGCTAATTTTAAAACCAAAACAAAGGCATAATTGTCAATCAATCTCACATCCACATTCTATCCCTGAAGCCATATATTTATGTCTATTTACATAGCTTATTACAAGTCACTTTTCTGAGAAAATGTTCTAAGCCATTTCTATAAGTTTTTAATTCACCATTTTCATTCATTTAGAGATTTGTTCTCAAAGTTTATTCAAGGTATAATCATGTTGTATTCATTGTTCAATTCAAGATTATTTTAAGTCAATTGTCAAACCATTATAGTTTATATACATAACACTTGAATAAACTAAGTTTCAAGTCACTATTTCTTCACATTACTCTCAAGTACAATGAACAAATAGGTCTAATTCCATTTTCTTCCAACATTGTATCAATATTAATCTACACATATACGCCATGAACATAATTACACACAAAATTACTTAATTCGAAGCCAATTTCCATAGGTTTCTCATACTATATACCATTGATACATCAACATAATCATAATTAGTCCATACATAGCTCTCAGGTACTTGGTCATTCCATGCTACTCATCACATTAACAATCCTTAATCACTTCAATTCACATAAGAACATGCCATTAAACCCTTTAACCCTATCTTATGTATCATATAGCCATTTCAAACATTTAATCAACCCAAAATCAGCAAACACTATAAGCTAAATCTTTAAGTTCCTCAAGACCTTTCTTTCTAGCTCACTAGTTCAATAATTTCAATCATTCAATTTGTGATATTTATACATGAATTTCAACCTTTTAACCAACCTAATCTACTATCCATCATCCAAAATTACCTAATGGCATGAAAGAAATGCTAAAAATTCACTTTCTTGTCAAAGAACCACTTGAAACCCTAAAAGACTTGCTGGCTAGTCCACAACGTTGGATTTTTCCACCATCTTCAAGCTTTTCCTTACCTCAATTCACCTTAAACCAAAATCACATATTCCCATAGATGTTAGGCATTACAAGGAAGTAAATTCTAGTTAATAAACTCAAGGAAACATAAGCAAAAGCAAGTACACTCACCCTCTATACCCCTACTAGGTAGCCTCCATCCACCAAATTTTAAAGATTTTTTATCTCCTTGATGAAAGCTCTTTTTCCAAAAATTCCAAGTCCCTCAAGTCCATAACATCCCAAAAAAAATTTAGGAAGAAGAAAGACGAATTTTAGTAGAGGGATAAAGGAGATATGGCTAGAGAAATTGGAAGATGGAATTATGTTTTTTGGGGCAGTCTAAACTAAGAAAATTTGGAGAATTCTTTCTCCCAACTGAAGGCTCTTTTCCCTCAAATTCCTTTTCCCTTAGTTCATTAATAGGATAGCTTGAATTTAGATATTGGAATCACAAAATTTGGGTGAAAAATGAAGGAGATATGGCTAATTGAAGAGGGAGAGGGCGTCTAGATGTTTTTCTGGACAACAAAGAGAAATTTTTTTTTCTTTTTCTTTTACTTTTTCTTTTTGTTTTAATGAGTTTTTTTACCACTTTCTAGTCACTGGGACACTTGGCATGGCTCATAGGCTAGCTAGTTTGGTATGGGTGGGTCCCGTGACCACTTAAACCATCTCGAAATGGCTCTATTTTTTTTTAGAACTTCAAAAATTCACCAAAATTCACAATGACCTTGAAAAATTATATTGTTTATTTTAAAATTCATATTTTAATCCCTTCTACCTGCTCGTAAATTTTCACAACCAAATTTCATTGATAGGGTAGTTTTTAAACTACCTCGATTTGCATGCCAATCTCAAAAATTATGAGAATTCGCAATGACCTCAGAATCTAAAAATTCTTTCACCAATAGACTTAATAAAAATTTTGAGCTTTAGGGTCCACTATTTTTTAGTCTATCTGGGTACATCCCAGGTCAATTCTAGCCTATAAAATTTTTATTGCATTGAGGGGTTGCTTGCAGTTTGAAATGAATTATTGGTTTTGCTAAATTTTAAAATTTTGCTATTTTCATCAATTAAAACCCTTTAAAGTTTCATGGCCAGTGTCATTGCCTCGATGTACATGTAAGTGTCTTGGCACCCCAAGTACACTTCTCAGACCTAATGGCACTATTCATAAAACCTTAGAAACATGAGCGTTACAAACCCACTATTGAAATCTTATCCAAAAGGGTAGAGCATCTCGAAAGGAACCTGTAGACACCAAGAAACTCCAATTTGGTGAAGTAACTTTTGAGGAATCATGATTTCCCTCCTAAGTTGAATAGTGTACATCCGATAATTAGGTAATTTTCTTTCTATTTCAATAATTTTTCTAGGTTCCTCGAGTGGCTAAGAGAGTATATATAGGCTTCTTTTGAATTTTAGAGTTTTCTACAATTTTATATGATTTTTCTAAAAATTGTACCTATTTAAATTCGTAGGTGTAAACTCGAACTGAGCTTCCCAAGGCAAGGAAAAGGCTTGGGAGAGCATCGAGCATCTCGTATGACCTCTCTCAGTATGTGTGATCATATTAATTTGAATTAAATGAATAAAATCTACTATGGACATTTATGACATAAATTGGTAATAAATGTAATTATGTGTAATAAATGCATTAGATGGCATAAATTAATGATAAATGTGTGTAATGTGCTAACTTAGAACTTATTATGCATGTGTAGTGTTAATGGATGTTGATATGTGGCATGAGTAAGATGTATTTAGTGAAAGTATGTTGGTCAAATGGCTATTGAATGATGACATGCTCATATACGTGTAATATGACCATATAAAGCCATTATACGGTATTGATGCTATATGATTATGTATAATTAGTTTAAAGTAATTAGATGTTTTATTAAGCATCTAAGTATAATTTAAAATTATAAATTGTGTATGCGTGTGTGATTTAATAACTTTGGGTAAGTGGAGGCCAAAATTTATGTATGTGAGCCATATGTGCATATTTGTGACTTATGTATGTGAATGTCATATATAGCATGTTTTGTGCTTAAATGCCATTCCAAATGTGCACACTTGATGATTATAATGTGTGTGTGTGTGTGTGTTTAGTGGTGGCTAAATGCCGATTCAAATGTTGTATGGTTTATTGCCATGTATATAGTCATATAATGCATGCATATCGCTAAATATCAATAATATGTGTAAAATGACATGTAATGTGAAATGTGATCATTGTGTATAACTGTGATACATTAGACATTATAATGCATGTTAGTGATGATTGTAATGGTAAAATATGATATTATAATGCTAGATGATATTTCTAGTTCTTACACTTAAGCAATGTGACCTTTTGGTGTTTTTGAGCTTATGTAAGCCTAATTTGCCTATGTTATGTATTATATGACACAAGTTACTTAGCATGAGAGTTTAGGCCTCATTGATGTATGAAATGGCCAATGTGAATAGTTTATGGTAGTTAAGACATAAACAATGTTATACCTTTAAAATGTTTAAAATGAGATAATTGACAAGTTTAATGATGCCTATACAGTTAGAGAACCTAGTTTGCATAAGTTGACTGGTCAACTGGGATTTAGAAGTTGCAATGTTTACCTTCGAGTGTAAGACCTATGCATCAATGTTTAAGTGTCGACGGGCACGAGGCTTTCGACCAAATGTTTATCACCTTCAAGTGAAAGGCCTACGAGCCAATGTGTTTTCATATCTATGGATACTAGCACCTTTGGGTGCAACGTTTATCACTTTCGGGTAAGGCCTTTGGGCCAATGATATCTGTTATCTAGCCTTCGATAGTTGTCACTTTCCTATGGGCACGAGTTAAACATAAAATAAGGATAATTGTGATACAAGTATAAGTTAAAAGTAAAATAATGTTATTTGCAGCTTGAATGACGTGTTATGTGTGACATTGGTAATTTTTGACATAATGTTAGGTTAAACCTATTAATATGATATAGGTGGTATAATGTAGAGTTTAATACTCAAAAATTGATGCATTGATGTATATAGGGTTATAAAACCCTAACATGTGATATTAGTGCTCATGTATGGTTATGGGTCAAAATGCATGTTGTCATTCTCGCTATAATGTATAATGGAATATGTGTATATTTTTCACTGATATATGAGTACTTTATGCATATGATTGATTTTATTTATGTTGAGAGCAATGATGATGTGATTATGGACATAATATGGTTTTCACACTTTTAAAGGAAAATATGTGCTACAATTGCATAATTATGTGATTTTCATAATGCGTGCATATGTATGATAATAAATGATTTCCTTTATGTATATTGCATAAATGTATGATTAAACTATCATATCATGTTATAGTGATTACACCACTAAGCAAAAGATTAGTGTAGACACTAGGTCTCTAGGGCTCCTAGGTTCGGTATGCCTAATGATGATGAAAAGGACAAAAATCATAATAAAAGGAGTTTATTACATCCGAATCGAAGATCTCAAAATTTTCCTTAAAAAAATGTCAAAACAACCATTTTCTAAGAGAAAATGGCCGTTTTGAGAAGAACAGGCCATTCTTGTGAGGGAATGACGGTTTTTGGCCTACAACAGCCATTTTGACCATTTTGACCCAAAACGGGCTGTTTCTATGAAGAGAACGACCGTTTCCACCAAAATGGCTATTTTGCTCATGAAAAAAGTCATTTTTAGCCTCGGGAAGCATGTATAAAAGCCAAATGGGTTTTTCCATGGCAAGGTTGGTCATTTTGAAGAGAGAGAAAATACACCAAAAAGGCAAAAGAACACTCTTTCAACACCATTTTTTTTTGGATTTTCTAAAAATTCAAGCACAGTTTTTCGATCTAGTCAAGATCTTTTCTCAAGGCGAATATACTCGGTGTGTCAATTGATCCATTTTTCTACTATTTTCAATTTTCTTTTTGTTTTATCCATTTACCAGTTAGATGTGATAATTTATTTGGGTAATATTTTATATTTGTGTGACTGTCCATTTTTATTTTATTTTTTTCTATCCGTCTATTTTTTCTTTCCATCCAAACATATTATTTCTATCATTTTTACTATTTTCATTTTTCTTTTTTGCTTTATCCATCTATTAGTTAGATGTGATAATTTATTTAAGCAATATTTTTATATATTTTTGACTGTCTATTTTTTATTTTATTTTTATCTATCCATCTATTTTTGCTTTGCATCCAAAAATATTATTTCTGTCATTTTTACTACTTTCATTTTTCTTCTTTACTTTATCCATCTACCAATTAGATGTAATAATTTATTTGTGCAATATTTTTATACTTTTGTGTGACTGTTCATTTTTATTTTATTTTTGCCTGCTTGTCTATTTTTGCTTCAAATACTAGTATATTATTTTCTGTTGTTGTGATGCGAGTTATCTGATTATTTGAGATTTGATCATTATATTTTCGGCCACTTTATTAAATCCCAGTGAAGTAATCTTTTAATAACCCATTATTTTCTGCTGTCGATTTTATTTTGTGTTATGTGTATTTTTTTGCTGATTTCTTTTATTATTGCCTATTTGTGGTTAGATTGTATTTTAGGTGTCCCAAAATGTAATCTTATTTTTTATTATTTATTCGATTAGGATGTATTTTAGGTAATTGCCTTATATTTTATTTTTATTATCAAATTATTTCTCTGTATATTCCATGAATGCTATAATAATTAGAAAAATGATTTTTCACACGATTAGAAAAATAACCAAAATATTTTTATTTAATTAATTGGTGTGTTATTAATAAAATGGGTTTTGATTTTCATTAATAAAAGTCACAATAAAGAAAAATTATTTTCTAAAAATTGACATGTGAGAACTAAAGTTCTCAAACTAAACCCATCGCCCAGTTTTATATATAATACTTCCAATTTCAATCTCGAAATATTCCACGAACGTTGAATTAGGTAGAAAAATGATTTTACACGTTAAAAAGAAATAATAATCAAAATCATATTTTTACCCACTAAATTGGTTTTTGCTAATAAAATAAATTCTGATTCCTTCTTAATAAAAGCTATAATAATAACATCCATTTTCTAGAATCGACATGTGAAAATTAATGTTCTTAAACTATTCTTCCAAAATAAAAGTCACTACAATAAAATCCATTTTTCCAAATTAGCATACGAGAACTAAAGTTCTCAAACCAATCACCCAATTTCAATAAAAGTCACTATAATAAAATCCATTTTCCAAAATTGGCATACGAGAACCAAAGTTCTTGAGACAATCAACTGCTCGATTTCATGTATGTTATTTCAATTTCGAACACCTATTTATTTTTTTGTAAATATATTTTTTAAATTCTCATGTGTAAATACATGGTTTACTTTAATTGTAAAATGTCGCTTGGGAAAAAGAATAATATTATAAATTCAAACCAAATTTCCATATTAATTTGAGGTTTAAATAAGACTAGGGTTTCAAACTCCTCTGGTTTTGGCCCTATAAGGTATTTCCCAACTTCAGTTGGGTAGCGACTCCTACTTTGTAATACCTAACTCGCTCCTCTTAGGCTAGTTAAATAAGAGTGGCCCTAAATTCCTCTAGCTTCCTTCTCATCTTTTGAGACTCGAGGAGTGAGGCTTAGGTCAAGTCTTTGACTGTTTTAGTTTGATCGGCCCAAGGAAAACATGAAGGGATGCAAAAAATGGCGACTCCATTAGGGACACCATTAGACCATGCTTCGAAAGCACCTCAAATTAATATAGAACTTCATATTTTGAATTTATGACATTATTCTTTTTTGAAATTGCATTACATGCTAGAGCCTTAGAATAAGTTAGGCATCCCTTTTATACCTTGATGTCATTCTAAAGCATGAACCTAATTTCACTCAAATTGGAAGATTATTAGAGGTGGCATCAAATCCAAGCCTCGTGCCTATAAGGTATATGAAATTGTGAACCAATCGGAGGTATGCTCATGATGAGATAGACATGTTGTGAAGGGACCATGCTTAGATAACCATAACTGGCACGACCAAACCATGAGCCTATGTAAGCAATTTCCCCTAAGCACCCCAGTTAATGATGCATTGTATGCTATGTGGGCCAATATACATGAAATATGACTTAGTCATCTCAAAATGTTGTCAAACCCATTAATCCTTTTCTAACTAGAATGAGGTAGACCTTATATTTTGACTTGATTGAACATATCCAATGTATAAAAGCCAAATATTTTGCATGCACTCTTTTGTATGAGAGAAATAATGCTCGGCTACCTATCATTCATTATTTGAACCTGTCGAGCCCCCGATGTCCCATAGGTAAGCCTTCTTAAGAAACAGCATGAGACCTCATGTGTAAGAAGAGATAAGGTTAGAAGGCTCTTACTTGTGATTATTGTTGTACATATGGGATTCATCAACATTTCATGCATTCATATGCATTCTCATTCCTTTAACTCTAACCCTTTATCTTGCAACCCTCATAGATCCTTAAGCTGCTTGGGTACAAGGGATGGATGAAAGGATAGCTAGATAAGAATTCACCTCTACCACTCATGATCTAATAGACATGGCATGGCAAGATGAAAGTAGTTCTTCTATTTTGAATTTTGAAACTAGGATGGACTAAAAATTTAAGGAGTTTGAGAAAAGGATGATGGATATCATTTCAAGGGCAATCGCTGAGGTTGTTCTTGCTACCAAGTCACTACTATATGCTAAAAACATAACAGCCACACTTACTGGAAAGACTGTTATTACCTCTAAGGGAATTGGCATAGCGAAATAAGCTACAGGAGTTAGGGGAAAAGATAAAAAGGCTGAATACTTCAATCTAGAGCATGACTTTTTTGAAGACTTGATTGCACATTAGAAGTTTGAGGATGCTGCCATGAAGAAGTTGAAGGAGAAAATAGAGGCAATGGAAAAACTCAACTCTATGGGTAGAGGAATAGTTCCTGAAGAGCTTACCTTATAATTTAAGGAGATCTTACCTTCCAAATTCTAGATGCCTGAATTACCTAAGTTTGATGGGACCTCTGATCCGAGAGCTCATATTAAGCAATATGCTACAGTCATGAGAGGCACTGAGCTTAGCATGAAATAGGTGGCTTATTTAAGCTTGATATTGCAAGGGAGAGTGATGGATTGGTATCATAGGTTAGAAAAGAAATTGAAGGAGGATTGGTGTAAGATCACAAAAACTTTTATTAATTAATATGACTGCAGCACTCATATAGAGGTTACCATGAAAGTCCTCGAATTGCTTAGGCAAAAATCCAATAAGACCTTTGCAAAGTACTTGTCCAAATGGAGGTCTAGGGTTCTAGAGACAGGGAAGAAACCAGAGACATCATACTAGATCTGCATGTTTATCAAGAATTCTAACTCATACTTAAAAGATGGCTTGAAAGCCAAGAGGCTAAAAGATTAGGAGTCATTAAAAGATATAGATATAGATTTAGAAGAGGAGCACAATAAGTAGAAAAAGAGCTCTGGAGGGTTCGATAATTAAAGGAATCAAGGTACTACGAATGTGAGTGGAACTAATTTTGGTCAAACTGTTGAAGTATTTGTTGTAGCAAGGCACTACTCAAACTTGGGCAAGCCATTATCTTGGTGTCTAAAGCAGTTTCAAAAAGAAGGAAAGCTCCAACCTCTTCCTTCTAGACCTTCTAAAAATAAAGGCTAGCCCTATCACAGGTTAAATTTGTACTATCAGTATCATCAACATATATGCCATGACATAGATAACTTTCGTACATTAGG
>CANXYI012306480.1:0-15219 GCA_948208565.1 Hura crepitans | reverse complement strand
AGAGAATGGTTAAGAGGTAGTAGATTAATTGTAGTGTGTGTGTGTGTGGTGCTTGATGGCTTGGTGATGAGTTTTAACATTTAAATGGGATGAATCATATGTGTGTGGCTTGGAAATGGTAGGATAATCATGAGGAGTGTAAGTACCCGAGAGCAGTAGTATGTATTAGGTGTGTGTTCAATGCTTGATCAATTGAATAAAATGATGGTTAATGCTTTTGAAGCATGTATGTGTGTATGTGGTATATTGAGATTGTTTGAATATTGATTAAGTAGTGATACTGTATGTATGTATGTGGTGAAGTTTGAATGTTGTGTAATTAGGCCTATACTATGTATATAAGAATGGTTTGGCATGTAATTGGCTTAATTTGTTTGGCATGAAACTAGTCTAATGTACATGTTTAAAATGGCATGAAATAAGACCAGGAGATAAGCCTTTAAAGATTTAATAACAACTTAAGAAATGGGCTTGAAAAATTTGCCTAAACTGAGATATTAGCATGTCACTAAAGTGAACTTAGAAATAGCATGAAATAGACCTAAAATGTGCCTAAAAGGGCTATGAGGATGTGATTAAATGTAATGGCATGAATGCCTATGATTTGGCCTTGTGAATGGCCTAATGGATGATTAGCTTTAGGCCTATGAAAACTACACTAAAAAAGGATGTGAATTGGCCTTTAAAATGATTATCCTAAGTTAAAGAAATGACATATAACTGTCTAGAATTGAACATTACTTGAACCAAAAATATATTTGGATAATAAATGGCTATTGAATGGAAATTTAATATGTGATAAAAAATAAGAATAATATAACTTAAATATGGGTTAACACAGGACCTAAAAGTAGAATTAGAAATTTATCAGTATTGTCTAATTATGGCAATACCAGACCGAGCTAAAATTGAACTGTGTCATAAAATTAATATCTGTCTATTTTTCATTCCATAATATTATAAAAAGTTAATTAGTAAAGAAATAAGCATAAATTGAGATTAATGGACCATTAGTTAGACATCCACTAGATGGGTTGACTTATTAACTTACGATTTTAGCAGTTGCTATATTGTCTGATTTTCAGGTAGGGCTGGTATATTGTTCAAGGTTCATATTAGGCCCACTATACTAGTCTATTAGATAGATCGTTATAAAATTTTGCACAGTTGGTGCTATTTATATAATTAAGTTGGTGCAGTAGCATAGGTCCTTGAGGGCCACTGCACTAGTCTGTTAGATAGACCAATCTGCTCGATAGACTAGATTAATCAATTAATTTGAATATATGATTTAAGAGGTTTACACACTGATCCCTATGATATTTACTAGATTGGTAGAGTAGTCGAGGTCCAAAATATGGATCATTAAACTAATTTTTTGTTCCCTCTAGGTCCAATGTATCGAAGTGTCGTCTACCTAGTTGAGCATATTACTTTAATGAAATAAATAACATACAACACTAATAATGGCATATATTATTGAATTTTATAGATTTTGGCATAATTAAGTAAATGAATAACTAGTATATATCATCAGAGGTAGTTTGGTAATTTTACATGTATAGCAATTATTGACCTGGTAATATAACTAATTGAATGTTATCACTAACAATGGCTTAAATTTATGATTTTACTTGACCTTAAATGATTAAATAGATGATTAACTATCATATACATGTGCAAGGGTATTTTAGTCATTTGACACAGACAATTTAATTATTGGTTTAATAACCTGAGTTAGTTAATATTAACTCTATATATGCATGCATAAACCATATGACATGATTTAAATGCTTCAGTTCACCACTGAGTATATTATATACTCAGCGTACCTATTTCAGTATGCAAGTAAGGATAATCAAGGTATAGCCTCGTAAAGCATGTAGCCAGAGTTTAAAGGATAATTGACAAAGGTTGTTATGTATATATATAGTGTAGCTTTTGCACTCATTGTACTTAGGTGGGAATGGATATCCTATGTATAGGTGGTATTTCTATACATATATGTTATAAACATTATTTTGTAAGAAGTATATATTTAGACTGCTTTGGAATATGTTTATAAAAGTGCTTTTACAAGTTTAAAATTTCTAGATAGTCACTCAGACAACCGTTATGCTATCGAATTTAAGTAAAAATTCAAGAAATCTATAAATGGCTACTTGTGGTATGATTAGACTTGTATGACCTTAAGTTGAGCCTAGGAGAAGATAGAACCAATTATGGAATTAAGCAGAATCAAATAATAAGAATTTGGTAGAAGTTAAATGAATGAACTAGAAGAGCAATTTCAGGATAGGTGACCTAGTGGGAAGTGCATCACTTATTAGGTTTCTTCGAGAATCTAGTAGGAGGTGTCACATGTTAGTTTTGAGACTCAAGTAAATTATATTTACAATAGTGGAATAAATATATCAAAACCATAAACTAGGATCAAATTATATCATACATGTATTTGAAAAGAAAGGTGACATAGAAGCTTATTAAAACTAAAAAATATCCTCTTTTCTATGTGTTTACTTCTTATTGAGTTGTTGCAAATGATAGTAATCCAGTATAGACTACCTCCAATAATATCCACACTTGAAAAAGAATTCAAAGATGGCTACAATTTTCTTAGGGTCTATTAAAGAAAAATACAAAAAGAAAGAGAAGAGGAGTTTGTGCAAATCATTGATGGAGGCTTTATCCTTTTGTGATTTCAACTACTCCCTTTAAATAAGCTAGGGTTTATTTTATTTTTCCACTTCTAGTTTAGATCTATATTCCCTTTTTAATTAATTAAAATGCTAACCAAGAATTGGGCCTTTTGACAATTAAATATAGTCCATTAGCCTAGTAAAATAAATTTATGCACATGGCCTTTCAAATAGACCCTTTATGCATGTTTTTATAGCTTATATTTCTTCTTCTTCATTTTATGACATCTCATTCCAATCAATTATTATTCAATTGAATATAATCTTGAATCTTTTCTACATGTGTGTGATCTTTTAGGCTTTCAAAGCATATTGGTAGTACAAAGTGAACATAGAGTCCTACTTGAATTAGTATTCTGTGATCGTAATTTATCTAAATCATTATTGATTCTCAGTCAATAATATCACTTTTGCACAAGTCAAGAGAGGCATTTACTTATGCATTATGACTACTTAAGTCTTAAAAGGTAAGTGGTTTGACCATAACACTTTTATATGTAGCTACTATACAACTAACCCTTTCACGATATTTTATATCATTCAATTTTTGGGTATAGACTTTATGTCAACGCAAGCTTAACCAAGTCTATCTAATAAAGCTTGAATGTACTAGATCTTGCATTTAGAATCTTTATTCCCAAAATGCCCTTCATGAATCACATTCATATCACATCCAACTCTAACCATAGATTCCTAAATGATGAATTATACAAGAAGTGAGATAAACCCTTATAATAATATAAGGCAAAGAAATATTTATTAATCACTCAACTACCTTTAGATAGCTTATCTTATACCTAGTCTTTAAGCTAAGAACACCTTATGATAGGGCATTAGTAATAGAGTTAAAATATAGCACTTGATACCTAAGATAATTTAATTATCTTAAGTCTAATGATACTTGCACCACTAATAGATACATTCAATGACATAGATTATATCTCCATATGAAGATCTCAAGTTAATGTCTTCAATATACTTGCTTCTCAAAAAAGCATCAACATGTTAACCCTAAGTATCATAATACTTCTAGCTTGTGAGAACTACTATTAGACCCAATCAAAGAGTATAACATGTGCTACTTTATCAGTATTAACAATGTCCTTCCTTATTAACAATATGACTAAGGATAATTTAGGAATAGACATATTTGCATGTAATAAGAATTACACATCATGAACTCTTTAAGATCTCTATCACTTTGTGTTATTTATACCAAAGTCTTTATTACACAATTTAAGAATTTTATTAAGACAAATGAATTAACATAGGTACTTTGTAATGAATGATGATTGCCTTTATTCATAAACAAATGAATGTATATATAAAAATATCCCTATTACATGAGTGCTTTAGGACATATTACTAATTAAAAATACTTAGCTTTCCACTTTGGGTAGATTAAGTTGTTCAAGTATGCCTTCTCAAGACTTGTTTAGTGGCTCTCAGCCTAATCCTAGTTGAGGTCACTCCAACTAGTAACTCTATAAAGGATGTGTCCATTATGAGAATTTTCTTTGAAAGTGCCTTTGGATTAACATCAATTGAGTCACTTTTTAAAGTTTATCGATTCTTAAATTACATATCATTTTTATAAATTGTGTTCATATTTACTTATGGTGGTGCTCCAAAGAATTTCCTATATTAACTCATTTTAGAGGAGTTTTAGGGATGATAATCACTAACTCTAAGCCTCAGACCTATATGGTATAGAAAATAGTAAGCCAATTGGTTGTTATTACCTAAAATTAGGGAAGACCTATTGGGAAGGGCCCTATTTAGAGGACAACAAGCTTTAAGAATGTACTATACCATAAACTCATGTGGTTAGCTTAGATATGCTTCCCTTATAACACACACACACTAGTTCTTTAAGAACCAAGTGTATAGATGTCATATAACACCATATCATAACCTAGATATATTAACATACATAAAAGAGCATATAAATGGAAAGAATTAAAATCTATAAAAGTCTTTGAGAAATTCTCTTTTAGGAAAAGTTTATTAGGAACAAAACCCAACCATGAACTTAGGTTTAACCCTAAGACTTATTCATAAACTAATCTTAAAAAATCACTTAGGGTTAAAAAAATCTTTGATATCTATAAAAATTTGGCAGCATAATGGCTATTTAGAAACCTAACGAAACTTTTTATTTTACCTGTGAAAAAAACAAAACTATAACACATACATTTAACCATCCATCACTACTTTAACTCATCACCATATCCACTTGCCATCATACTTCCTCTTTATCATTAGCACCTTACACACATAAACATTTATATCTCATATCCATGCATACACATTAAACACATCAAGTCAATAAGTTTGTCACTTCTTGTGATGACTCCAAAACACAACTAAACTCACTCTAAAGAAAGGAAGAGTTATACAGAGGCTCACCTTATCTAAACTTGATCACCGATACCCAATTACACTTACATGTATATTGACATAAGAACTTGTATACCTATCTATTAAACCCTTAACAGTCCTTATATTAAACCACTTTATTACTTGACATGGCATACATATACAATTATATAATAAGAGATAATCTATTATGCTAAATATATATCACACATATAATTCCTTTTTATGTGCAATAGCACATTAAAAATTACCAACTTTGTTCATGTCGTGGCATGGTGCCTTTTTAGACAAGACTGTCTGACCCGAGTGTCCTCATCAACATTCTTCCATAACCTGTATATGAAATTAACAACTTTGTTAGTATGCCACATGTTAAAAGTTTTCATGCTATAAAGATATCATGATAACAATGCAAGAATGATATTTAGGATTGAATATTTAAATGTTATGACTCAAATATACATGTCAGTAAACAAGTTACTTTTTATGTGTTAGTCTTAGATACGTCCTACTCCAATTATTCTTTGTTCAAATAAATCATTGCTAATGCAACTTCAGTTTTGTGTATACATAACTATACTTGTTAAGCATATATCCTATCAAGTATGAATGACTTACATACATACTAACTTTTATTCATTCTTAGTAACATGTATTACTTTATACCTATCCTGCACATTTCATACCTTAATAACATACAGACATTTTTAGTTACTGTTATGCATCAACTATTAGTTTTCACTAATAAAATCTCATGGAAACACTTGTATTTTTTTGCCATTTTTTACCCATGTCATAGTATGATTTATGTTTCTTGTGATTATAATTCTAAATGCTTATGTAAACATCGTGTTATAACATTTTTTTTAACCATGTTTATGTTTGATACTAATGTTTTTTAAATTTAGCATAATTAATTTAAATAGAGCCTTAGTAACTCACTCTTAGAAGTAAATGGGGCTAAAAGACTATAAGATTAAAATTGGTGGCAAGGATGGGCTTGCCCTTTGATGTACCACCACTATACTGTAAGCTAAAAAAATAACTGTAAGTTGATATGTATATTTAACCTTAGCCATTATTATCTATAAATAGCTCATATGGCACTTGATAGTTGTGATATTGCTTATAATATAAAAAGTTCTAATTTATGGTAATATCTTGATTCATAAAATTGAATTTATTTATTCTTGTCAATAAATATTTGGTATAACTTTGCTTGTTTCTTAGTAACTACTAATAAAATTATTAAATGTGCAACTATTATAACTAAGGCATTCTAGGTGCTATGTATAACTAAGTAAGATGCCTCAACCTAATGTATATATGTATAGTGCCTGAAGCTAACTTAATCAATGTATTTATGCTACTACAACATAAATGTTTTATACACTCTGACTATTATTCAAAGGCTAAGTGTTTCGATTGTATGTATCTAATATGCACATATGATCCATGCATAAGCATTTTAGTGTATGGGCATGATTACCATATTACATTCTTAACAAGTTATAAGATCCTATATGTATTCTAATATGTTATCTTATATACATATGCTTTAGTTGTACTATAAGCTCGCATTGTGTATTTCCTCATTTTATCATATTTTTATATTCCATTAATTTTATATTATAATCATTTTAAGGGTATAGTAGAATTCTTATCCATAGCAATCAGATTTTAATTAGTCAGAATTAAGTACAAAAGAATACTTATTTGTGACAAGCATGCATTGACTAACTATATTATACTTCCCATATAAAAAGATTAAGCTTACCCACCTTCTTAATTAGCTAAGATAGATAACATAAAATAAGGAACTATCAATGTAAATAGATTGATTAAATTCATCATAAAGACCTATGATCAACTACTTGCCTTAGTTTCTTTGTAATGAATACATAGGAAACATAAAAATCTCATTTTATTCCATTAAACCCTGAATCTGAGTTATATTTCCAAATTTCCACAGAGAATCTGTAATCGTCTATTACATACCAACAACATTGTTATCTTTTAATATGTCTTTTACTTTCTATAATATAATGCTACCACAAGCTTAAAGTTTTATTATCCCCATATGCATTTTTTTTCTAGCTCTTACCCATTTAATAATAAATTTACTCTTAATAGTCTTAACTTCTATACATATATCTATTATTTTGGCATTTTGAGGACTTCTTTACAAACTTTTAGAATCAGTTAGAATGACATAGTGAACCTTCTATGTATGACTCGGGTTTTACAATTTTACTCATGATGAAATTTTTCATTCAAGCAGTGTAGTCTATTAATAGTATCTAAACATCTACTAATGATTAGGGAAAGCTATATTTATAATACTTATTAATACATGTAGATGTAACTCATAAAACTTGGACTAATGCATAAAAAGGTAGTTAACACTAGGAGACATGTATATTAGCTAAGAACAAACTAATCTTTATGTAAAAGCTAGGAATCCTTACTTTTTTTGTTGAGCATAACAAGATTTATCACCAATGAAATCATTCTCCTCACTAATATAATTAACTATTGAATTAAAGTCCCCTAAATTTTTATTGGACACTTTCTACACATTAACTACAACATGAATTATTCACCAAAGCTCAATTTTATAAATCATATACTTAACTTTTCCTATAGTCTAATATATTCTAAGAATTTTCTTCTGTATAAGTTATAAAATTTACTATTAAGTATCTTTATTCATCTATACACATAAGCAAAAACACTATTCATAACTATAAGGTATATTAAGTTTAAAATAAAATACAATTACCAGTTAAACATTTAGCTATAGAAGAAAGTGAGAGAGTGCTAGAGTGTTTACCTTAATCACTCTATGTCATGATGTAGGTTTTATAACTGGCTTAGATTCAACTACTCGAAAATACTATAATACTCAAGCTTATTCCAGTGTTTACTTCCTTACTTATCTATTCATTTAAACTTGACAAAACTAACTTCGGATTACCTTTTAATTAGATTACAAATTAAGGTCACAAAATCTAATAAGAATAATTCATACTTTGTTACACCTTAATGTCTTAATATCATGTTTCCAACCATATCTACACCTAATTACCAATAATTCAATAACAAACAAAGACATACCTAACATTTCCTTATTAATTCCTCTTATTTCCCATTTAAAATATACCCAAATTCACTCAAAAAGTTTAATTCCACTACAATAGCATATATGTTTAGTAACAATTCTCTAACACTCACTCACAAGCCCTTAAACCCTATAACAAGTATCTGTATATTCAAAAATACATTCAACCTAACAAAACTCAATAATACACAAACTAAGAAAGCTATATTAATTTACATTAAAATGGAAACTCAACTATCCATACATTGATTTCCATAGAATCTCTCTTAATTTTATCTCAAGCTTTAACATTCCATTAAAACTCAAAATACAAAATAAAATGAAAAGAATACACATGAACTAGGTAGAAATCCATAACTAAAATCTTGAAAAACTAGAATTGTTGTTCTAAAAACTTACAATAAATATTCCTTACTTTTCCTTGAATTGCCAAAAAAAAAATCTAATTACCCTTATTTTTTTATTCTATTAGCTTGTTACACCATATTCCTTTCCCTAATTCTTACTCCTTTATATCTGGTCCTCTTTTTTGAAACCAAATTAGTAGTTGTAGTGCCTGATATCTATGAACACCTCATTTGTTATTGCCATGTTTCTACAGAAATATTGCTCGCTCACCGCTGATGCTTGACTTTTTTTGTTGGATTTTGGCATCCTTCCTCTCTTCTACATCTTGTAACTATTACCCTATTGTAGTCGTTGTCACAACATTAGCTACTTATGACTAGTAGCTATGACTATTATAGCCTAGGTGTGCTAGTAGCAGCACAGCCTTGTTATAGCAATAGCCTCTTTTGACGCTACATCAAATGTGGCAACCACTGATTCATGTTGCACAAATAGAATCTGACACTTCTTATGGTAATAGTAGCTTATTGCATTTTAGGTGCCTTTCTCTACTATCCTTGTATGGCTCTTGGCTAGTTCTCTATATTTTCTTGCTATTTTTATTTACCTCCCTTCTCTTCTCTTTTTCTCCTTTTTCTTTCACTTTCTTTTTTCTCCTCTATCTTTAATTTCTTTCTTTTTATTTTCCTTTGTTCTAATAGCTTACATGTTCTCCCTTTTTTTATTAGCCTAGCTACCACTTAAAATTTTAGCCTTTTCTAATTAACATGTTAAGTCGATTCATAAAAATCCTTTTTTAGCCTTTACTGAAAGGAAATTAATAATTCCTTCAAGGTTAAGTTAGTTTGAAAGTAAAATAACATGCCCATCCCGCTTTCTCTTAAAATATTTCATTCAAATCCTCTCTTTTACTTTTATATATAATTGTATCTTATCTTGATATTAATTCATGATGCTGATTCTAGTTACAATATTCCTTAAGTCAACTAACTACTTTTTCCTTAAATTGATAAATCCCTTATTACACTTAATCCAATCGGTTAGACCACTTAACAACCAACTATCAAATTTTAAAGTGTCACAATTCTCCTTCACTTATGCTTTTTATCCTTAAAATAGAAGTTCTGATCTCAATTAGTTAGATAAAGTTACTACCATCTTATCACTGTTGTGGTCCTCCATATTTCTTTGAATCCCATAACACCTTTCATTAATAGAAACCACAAATACCTTGTAACGCTCGAGAACCCTAATTTTATGAATAGTATTTATCGAGTTGTGAATAGTGTCCCTGAGTGACTTAGTCATAGTGACGTGGCTAATGGGGGAGTCTTAGTTATAGAAATGATATGGATAAAATGATGATAAAAATGACATAATTAGCACCAGTCACTAAACTAATAAATTCTTTCATACAGAGAACTAGTGAATAGTGACTTAAGTTTATATCGAGTTAGGAAATGGTCAGGATATGCCAAGACTTACCCAAAAATAGCATGATCTAAAGGTCAAAAATTCTAATAAGTCTGATGGTTTTCTGAGGTTATTTATTACTTTATTTAAATTTCTTAATTACATGAGTGAATAGTTACTTGGGTTTCCCTTGGCTTTTGGACCTAAGGTTTTAGGGGTCCCTTAAATTAGGAATTTTTAACACTAAAAGAAGTAAATTTTAGAGGCCTTAAACATTTAATTTACATTTTAAAATTTTAAGACATAAACAAAGTTAATTTGGATTATTGGATCACCACGTGGCTTAATCGTGGTCGTCTATGTGCATAATATAGAAGGTAGGGCATGCGTGGGTGTGTGCACATGTGTGAGATCACCTTCTACCTCTGTTCCTCCTTCTATGGTCATTGCCCTTCTTCCCTCTTCCTCCATTTCTTTTTTTATTTAATTAACCCCTATATCTAAGTGATCTCTTCTCGATGAACCCCTTATCTTAGCCTCTGCAGTCTTTTAAACATAATTATATTAAGAAATAACAAAGAGATTGCTTGCTTTGAGAGATTTCAACACTTGGTTAATAGTGTTCATTTTGTGTGTAAGTGATTTTCTTCAAGGTTTCACATTTTTATTAGGTAGTATTTGAGGTGTAAATGATGCCTATATAATTATATTTTATTTTCGATGTATGTAAAAATTTTTACAAAATTTTGAAGCTAAAGCCTTATTATATTTGAAGGAAAAGGGAGAAAATTGTTGGAGAAAAAAGGAGACAAGGCTTAAGTGATGAAATTAAGGTGCTTTAAAACCCATTATAAGTGGCTTTAATGAAACATGTGTTGTATATTACTTATTTATAACATTTGTGTATGTGTGCATATGTATGGAAGTGTTGAATTATGTATGCGTGCATGTGCTTGAGTATGGTGATTGTGTGCATGACCTAAAGTAATGAAAATGAACATAAATACATGAAGAAAAAGGGGAAAAACATTGTGCATTTGTGTGCATGTGAAATGGTCGAATGATGTAACTAGGGTGAGTGAATGTGTGCATGTGTGGTTATAGGTCTTTGACGTATAGATACATTTACCTATATTTTAAGAGCTTGTTAAGTTGAGAAAGTGATGAAAATTTTAGTGTACAGAGGGCTTAGGGTAATGGCTGGAAGGTATATGTGTGTGTGTAGGTTTGGCTAAAGGAAATTGGTGTGTTCATGAACTTCTTTTTAGGTTATAAGCATGCATAAGTAAAGTATCAACAACACATAATATATAGGTGTTGACTAGCAAAATAGTAAATTGATAATCTCTTGGGCTACTTTTATGTGTGAATGAGCTATAAGAAAGCTAATGCATGAAAAAGCTTAAGCAAATGTAGTAAGTAAAAATGGAGTTAGGGAGTTAGAAGGAAATTGAATATATGTGTGTAATTGTAATTTGGCTAAGAGACCTACTTTGCTAATGTGAATGAATGCATAGGTGTGGGTGTGTGTGTGAATTACATGTCATTAATCTTATGTGATAGTGGTGAGTTTGATGTGATTGAATGGCTTAAATGGGAAAGATGTTTATATGAGAGAAAGGCAGGTGATAGAATTGTAAGTGCCATAAAAATGGTATTGGGTGTTAGGGACTTGTAATGTGCAAAAAGGCATAAAATGATTATAAACTTGAGAATTCCAAAAAAAAAGGTAAATGAATAGAAATGAGTAGGAATTAGTATGACCATATAAGGTATGGTTTGTAATCTATGTGATGATAATGTTATTAAAATGGGAAAAATAAGAATGCCAGCACATGATAATATGTCCTTGATAAAACTCTAGTAAAAGTAAGGTAATGGATGTGAAGGAAGTAAAAATAATGAAATGAGATGTCAAGGGAATATACTTTACGATGTTATAGGTAATGGAAAAATTAACCTCCGTATGTGTAACTTATATGGCATGATATCGACTACGAAAACTGGAATGAAAATAAGAAAATAACAGAGGTAAATAAGCCTTGATTGATGAATAGAATTGGCCTACATTAGCTAGACCACTTATTAGATAGATTGATCAGTTATCTAAGGAGTTAGTAGCTACTAGAGGCTTTGATCCATATAGATCATTACCCGATGGTATTGTATAGTGGGTGCAGCCACCGAGGTTTTGAGTGTGAACCCTACATATTTTTGGGTATTGGGAGGTCCACCTAAGCTAATCCCTCCTACCCAAATTATTTGGATATTCAGAGGTCCATTAGGACAGATCCATGTTATCCTCTAATGTTGAGATATTGGGAGTTCCATCCAAGTTGATCCTTGCTATCCCATTGTTGGGAGGTCTATTAGGGTTGATCTCTACCATTCTAGTATTGGTAGATTCCTAGGAACTGATCCCTATTATCAGATGGGATTGTGGTAGGTGCAGTTACTGAGGTTTATAATATGGGTCGCTGCATAAGTATGGATCCCATTATCTAGTGTTTAAAGAGTTATCTTCCTAGTATGGTCCTAAGTTGCAATTGATGGTATATAGAAATAATATTATGAAAGTGAAAAATAATGTGATTAAAAATATCCCGATACAAAATGATTATAACTAATCATATAATGTTTTAGGTATGCTACTGAACTTGTAAGATAAATAAACAGTGTTAATGTACATTTAGTTAGTGGAAGATGGGTTAAGTCAGATCTATGGTAATAATACAATTATTAATAAATAATGGAATTATTAAATGGTAGGTATTAGGTAGGTTCATGTCAAGACAAACCTATTACAAGGTTATATACCTTATTGGGTAATACGGCTATTTAGTGGTGGTTGTGCTAAATGAATTAATGTTGGATAGCATGTGATAGTTAAAATGAAATTATTATATGCTTAAAGTATTATGCTAATTGTGTGATGCTTATGCATATTATAATATATGTTTCATTAAACTCACCACTAAGTGCATGCTCAACGTGCTAGTTTTCGATGCGTAGGTAAAAGATAGTAGACTAGTAGTCTAGCCTCAGCAAGCAGTGCATTAGCTGGTCCTTTCTCTAGGTATAATTCTTATTCCTTTTATAGTTAAGGTTGGATAGAGGCACTCATGTATAGAGGGTATTAGGTCTAGTTAAGTAAACTAATGATATAATGATTAGTAAATATTAGAATGGGCTATAGTGTGTACATTTATTGAATGCATGATTAACATATGGTGTACTTGAATCTGAGGATGTACTGATTGTGTGATGATGATGTGATGAGTATATTGGGGGCTAGAAGGGTCTAAGGTGATGTGAGATAACTAGAAATAACTATAGAAGTGTTTTTTTATAGGTTTAAATTTTTGGTTTTCTACCTGAGTAGCTGTTATGCTGTTGAATTTTTGTTAAGGCATAGCTTGTAACTAATTAATTAAAATAAACTGACATGGAATAGCAATCAAAGTTAATGAACATATGCTAAGAAGGGTTCTAAGAAGATAATGGAATGGCATTGTGATATCTCTTATCTAGTTTTAGTGTGGGATTAGGTAAGGGATATCACATACCTAATACTCTCCCATTTCTAGGACCATTGACCTACTTTGAAATGACTTTGTAACACCCATACTAGTTATCTAAAAACTAAGTGTATAGGTGTCACATAACACCATATCATAGCCTAGATATACTAATATACATAGAATAACATATAAAATGGAAAGAATTGGAATCTATAAAAGTCTTTGAGAAACTCTCTTTTACAAAAAATTTATTAGAAAGAGAACCCAAAAGTTTAACCCTAAGACTTATTCGTAAAGGTGTAAAAATTAAAAACTAATCCTGGAAAATCACTTAAGGTTAAAAAAATCTTTGATATCTATCAAAAATCCAATAGCATAACGGTTTTCTAGAAACCTACCAAAGATTTTTATTTTACCTATGAAAGAAAGCACTTTTATAACACATATACATTCAACCATCAATCACTACTTTAGTTCATCACCATATCCACATACCATCATACTTCCTCTTCATCATTAGCACCTCACTCACATAAATATTCATATCTCATATCTATGCATACACATTCAACACATCAAGTTAATGAGTCTATCACTTCTTGTGATGACTTTAAAACATAACTAAACTCACTCATAAGAGAGGAAGAGTTATACAAGGGCTCACCTAATCCAAATTTAATCATTTGTACCTAATTACACCTACTTGTATATTAACATAGGAACTTGTATAGCTATTTATTAAACCCTTAATAATCCTTATACTAAACCACTTCACTACTTGACATGACATATGTATACAATTATACAATAAGAGATAATAAACTATGCTAAATATATATCACAAATACAGTTCCTTTTTTTATGTGCTATAATACATTAAAAATTATCAACTTACTGTAATGCAGAGGTGTGGTGCCTTTCTGGAGAAGATTGTGTGACCTAAATGTCCTCTTTAGCATTCTCCCATAACCTCCATAAGAAACCAATGACTTTATTAGTATCCCGCATGTTAAAAGTTTTCACATTATACTTGGAAAGATATCATGACTATAAGAATGATATTTAGGATTCAATATTTAAATGCTACAACTCAAGTGTACATATAAGTACATAATTTACTTTTTATCTATTAGTCTTAGATACCTTTTATCCTAAGTGTTCTTAGTTTGAATAAATCATTGCTAATGCAACTTCAGTTTCATGTATGCATAACTATGCTTTTTAAATGTATATCCTATCAAGTATGAATTACTTACACGCATACTAACTTTTATTCATTCTTAATAACATGAACTACTTTATACCTATCCTACACATTTCATATGCTAATAACATACATACATTCTTAGTCACTAATCCAAATTTGATCACTTGTACCCAATTACACTTACATGTATATTGACACAGGAACTTGTATAACTATCTATTAAACCCTCAATAATCCTTTTACTAAACCACTTCACTACTTGACATGACATACATATACAATTATGCAATAAGAGATAATAAGCTATTGTAAATATATATCACATATACAATTCCTTTTTTATGTGTTATAATACGTTAAAAATTATCAAGTTACTATAATACAGAGGTGTGGTGCCTTTCTAGACAAGATTGTGTGACCTAAATGTCCTCCTTAGCATTCTGCTATAACCTCCATAAAAAACCAATGACTTTATTAGTATCCCGTATGTTAAAAGTTTTTACATTATACTTAGAAAGATATCATGACTAC